>PVIA01001468.1:0-277594 GCA_004024845.1 Tonatia bakeri | reverse complement strand
GAATCCTAGAAGCAGCAAGAGATAAGGAGACAGTCACCTACAAAGGAGTTCCCATCAGACTGTCAGCTGATTTCTCAAAAGAGACCTTGCAGGCAAGAAGGGGCTGGAAAGAAGTATTTCAAGTCATGAAAGGCAAGGACCTACATCCAAGATTGCTCTATCCAGAAAAGCTTTCCTTTAGAATGGAAGGGCAGATAAAGTGCTTCCCAGGTAAGGTCAAGTTCAAGGAGTTCGTCATCACCAAGCCCTTATTATACAAAATGTTAAAGGGACTTATCTAAGAAAAAGAAGATAAAAAACATGTATAGTAAAATGACAGCAAACTCACAATTATTAACAACCACACCTAAAACAAAAACAAAAACACACTAAGCAAACAACTAGAACAGGAACAGAACCACAGAAATGGAGATCACATGGAGGATTAGCAACAGGGGACTGGGAGGAGGAGAGGGGGGGAAAAGTTACAGAGAATAAGTAGCATAGATGGTAGGTAGAAAATAGACAGGGGGAGGGCAAGAATAGTACGGGAAATGTAGAAACTAAAGAACTTATGACACATGGACATGAACTAAAGGCGGGGAATGTGGGTGGGAGAGGGTGTGCAGGGTGGAGGGGAATGAAGGGGGAAAAGGGGACAACTGTAATAGCATAATCAATAAAATATATTTAAAAAGTAAAACAAAATATCAGTATGACTAGTTCTTAATGTCTCATGTTCCCGTACTTATAAGTCTAAACCTCCTACTTAATTGTGGATTTTAAATTTAAGCACAAGGGTATTTTTCTCTCATAGGTAACATTTTATTAATTTAGTATTATTAATATTTAAAATAAACAGAGATTGATCTTCAAAAAAAATACATGCTTGATTTATCATTTTTTTTTTACAAACTTTCACTACCTCACCACATTATCACTCAGTCACCTTTATAAATTGAGGCCCCAGGCACAAATCAATGGGATTCTACCACTACCAATGCCACCAGATACAAAGAACCAGAACCAACTCACCCTAATCCTAACGGCTGGCTTCCACCACTGCTTACAAAATCTTACCTTCCCCATTAGATGGCAAACTCCGAAGACTTACGAGCTCTTGTGTCCCCTACTCACCAAATTTAATGTTTAATGCTGTGTGTATATATATATCAGTCACTCGACAAGCTGAATTATACATAAATTAGTTGATTTTTTTGACGATTTTATTTATTTATTTTTAGAGAGAGAGGAAGGGAAGGAGAAAGAGAGGGAAAGAAACATCAGTGTGTGGTTGCCTTTCATGCACTCCCAACTGGGGACCTGGCCCGCAACCCAGGCATGTGCCCTGACTGGGAATCAAACCAGTGACCCTTTGGTTCACAGGTCGGCATTCAATCCACTGAGCTACACCAGCCGGGGCAATTACTGGAATTTTTAAAAGCCTGAATCTTATCCGTTGTTAATTTTCCCCTCTGCCCACCCCAAACAAAACAAAACAAAACAAAATCCCAAATGGATGATTAAACTCTAATGCTGCACAATCTGTCAGTTTCCTATATAGTTAGATATAAACTACAATATGACCCAGAAGTCACTAAATAGCCAAGTGCACTGAAAACTGTATTTTTAAAAAACCTGTACACAAATGTTTATATCAGGTTTACCTATAAGTGTACTAAACTGGAAGCAACCAAGACGTCTTTCAACAGGTGAATGGATAAATAAACTGTGGTACATCCATAGAACAGGATATTATTCAGTGACAAAAAGGAAGAAGCTATTGGTTCATACAACAATATAGATGAATCTGAAATGCAGTTTGGTAAATGAAGGCCTACACACTGTATGATTCCATTTATGTAACATTCTGGAAAAGGCAAAGTTATAGGTATGAAAAGCAGATTGGTGGTGTCTAAAGACAGTGTGGTGGCCAGTGGCTGACTCCAAGGAAATGCACAGGGAAATTTTTATGGTGATGGAACTGTCCCATATGGTACTGCGGTAGTAAGTAGATGACTCTATGTATTTGTCCACACTGACAAAAATTAGTGAAATTAAACACACAGGTAGGAGTAAAATCCTGCTTTACGGAACTCCAAATAATATATGCAGATAATCTCCAGGAGGTGGAGTTTAATCCTCACCCCTCCTCCTCAAAGTGTGGGCTGGACTCAGAGACTCATTTCCAAAGAATACAACATGGAGAAGGGAAAACAGTCACTTTACAGTGGAGAAATCTGGCAGATACTACCTCAACCTCTAAGGTGTTCTCCTCAAAGTCATAACCCTGAGAAAGTCTTCAATAAACCCAAACTGAGAGAGAGGCCACAAAACACCTCACCAGTGCTCCTCAAAACTGCCGAGGTCGGAAAAGAAAGCAAAGGGACACTTGAGAAAGTCTCACGGCCTGGAGGAGACCCAGGGGATGTGGTGACTAAGGACAATGTGGTGCACTGCACTGGAGCCGGGAACAGAACACGGACGTCAGTGTAAAAACAACTGAATCCAAACGAAGTCTGGAATTCAACAGCAATGTGCCAACATGGGTTTCTCAGTTCTGACAAACATAACCGTGGTAGCATAAGATGCTAGCTTTAGGGGAAACTGGGTCTTCACAACCTTCTGTAAGCCTAAAATTATTCCAAACTAAAAAGTTGATTTGTTAATTATCTAATGCTGGTCTAAGGTCAAATAACTGAGAAAAAAATAACCAATTAAAATTTTATTTGCAAGACTTCTCTGTGACAGAAATATAGGATCCTATAATTTTTTACAAAGAGCAAATAGAGTGCAGCTGACATACTATCCTGTAAACTGAATCCATTGTATGGATACTGCTATTGATAAAGGGAATGCCTTTCCATGGCACATTCATGGTCAGATGCTTCTTTTCTAAAGGTAGAAATAATCCCAAATACAGGACTCCATATTCTTTCTTTGAGGACTCCTTCCTCCCCTCCCGTAGCTCCAGGTAAGACTGACTGGGTGTCCCTGGTCATATTGCCGGTGGAGCAGAACACCAGCCTCTCTTGGGAGTCTCACCTTGTCTGGCCTGAACCCTGGGCTGGCAATGAGAGGCCTCCGGCTGTTGATGAAACTCCTCCTTCCTTCCTTGAATTCACTATTGCCTCTGACACAAAACTAAAGAAATCTGAACTACCCCAGTTTCTCCATGTCCATATTAAATTACCCCCAGAAGCATCACTGTGTACATAAACTGATAATAGCGATGTCCTAGTAGCCAAATAACTGCACAGTTTCTGCATATCAGAACTGATGAGTAACACCTGAAACCTACACCTACCACTAAGATTTTTTTTAGCCCTGGCTGGATTGAACACAGGCTGTGAACCAAACGGTCACTGGTTTGATTCCCAGTCAGGGCACATGCCTGGGTTGCGGGCTGGGTCCCTAATGGGGGGCCACATGAGAGGCAACCACACATTGATGTTTCTCTCCCTCTCTTTCTCCCTCCCTTCCCCTCTCTCTAAAAATAAATAAAATTTTTTAATATATATTTTTAAAGATTTTATTTATTTTTTTAGAAAGGGAAGGGATGGGGGGAGAGAGAGAGAGAGAGAGAGAGAGACAAACATCAATGTGTGGTTGCTGGGGGACATGGCCTGCAACCTAGGCATGTGCCCTGACTGGGAATCGAACCTGCGATGCCTGGTTCGCAGCCCGCGCTCAATCCACTGAGCTACACCAGCCAGGGCAAATAAAATTTTTTTAAAAAAGATTTTTTGAGAGCACACTATTTGAAAGGGGTCATCAGTACAATGCACTTTGTATGCATAAATGAAAAGTAGTACTATTTTTTTAAAGTAATGATTTAAAATTTGAAGAATTCATTGGTGGCCCTCCAGGAAAGATGTGTAATGACAGCATAAACTCTGATCTCTAAATCCAAATCCCTTAAACAGCATTCAAAAGGGAATTTCTAGACCCAAAGGGACAGATAAGTCTAGACAGATGAGACTAGAGACACGGTAAGCTTATGGGTGGCAAGGGCCACCCTCACTTCATATGCTTTATTTGCTAAGCACAGGTGGTCACAAACTTTATGAAGACCAAAAGTTAGAGATTCGGCGTTTAAGCAATAACAAGTTTCTTTGCAGTCTTTCAGCGAATGAATTCCTTATAAAGCCACTATTTGAGGAAAGACCAGGGATACGCTGTGAGCCATATTTCGGTATCGTCAGTATCAAGCCTGCTCCGGTCAGTCAGGAGAAGGGTCATGCTTCTCCTTCCCAGCCTGCCCCGTGATGCTGTCTCACTCTGTGGGGCCTTCCATGAAATCGGACTGCTGGGAAACAGGTTCACCAGCAAATTCAAACAAGAAACTCCAAGATGTTTTGTATAATGATCGCTTTACTGCACTAAGGTGCACAGCCTTCCAAGACAATGACTTTCTTTGTTTTGTATTTTCTACAGTACTGTATTTCTTCTAAAAAACTAATGCATGTTCAACCTAATTTTTGAAATAACATCAGGTTAAATATATAAACAATTAAAACAAGATGGCCACTTGAAAAGCCACAAAAACCAGTTTTATTACTTAATAATTTACCCAAGTAAGATCTCGTTTGGAAGAATATACCATTCACATTTAAAATAGTCTTACTTTAGATTAATTTTATACCTAATTTGATTTATTAAAATTACTTGAAGAAGGAACTAATACAATCAAAGTCAAGTAAACATGAAAAATTTTCAGTGCCTCACTGATCTGAATTCTGGTCTCAGAAGTGATGTCTTAAGAACTGTTATTAGGAAAATGTCCCACTATATTGAAAAATCCATATCTCAGATTTTCTAGGAATGCTTCAATTTCAAACAACCCATCAAGAAAACTCTAAATGACATGCCATTGGGCTCCATAATACTACATATGTCTCCAAAACTGCTTCTTACACAAAACTTTTTCACATCACGTGCTGATTCAGGAGTCAGGGAAAAAAAGGTCATCATACAGAGCGGGTCTGGCAGAAGTAAGACCTGCCGAGTGTGGCTGGCAGGGTAATTGTGTGGGTGTACTAATTTATAGTTTAAATTTGAGCATTTCACCTAAAATGTCATATGGTGTGCTTGAGTGTGATGCTGTTATGTTACAGAACTATATGCTCATGATTCTGTAATAAAAAGGGGCATTATTTGTGCCAGACCCTGCCTTTGCAGGACTTCTGCTCCACATCAGCCTGCACCTGCCCCTCCCACTTACATGAGCCTGGTGGCATAGGTGAGAGCACAGACAGACAAATGTTCCTCAGAAGAAAGGCTTTAATCCAAACCAACATTTGTGGATTAGGGACTGACCGTCCGGTGGTTCGTCCAAATCCTTATGACTGTCATGTCCTTCCTTTTCTGTTTACTGTTTAGTCATTTTACAATGTTTTTTCACAGCTTGTTGGCATGTCTCTTACTGGAATTAGAAGGGGGAGGAAAGGAAAATGCCAATTAATTAATTTTATTTTATTTCATATAATTGTGGTAAAGGACTTGGCAGAATCAGAGTTAGAGAAAAGATTTAAGCCCTGGCTTGTATAGCTCAGTGGATTGAGTGCCAGCCAGTGAACCCAAGGGTCGCTGGTTTGATTCCCAGTCAGGGCACATGCCTGCGTTGCGGGCCAGGTCCTTAGTAGGGGGCATGTGAGAGGCAACCACACACTGATGTTTCTTTCCCTCTCTTTCTCCCTCCCTTTCCTTCTCTTTAAAAGTAAATAAATAAAAGTTTTTTAAAGTTAGAAAAAAGACTTAAGATTATATGAATTAGAATTCATTCTAATTCCCTCACTTTACCAAAGCTTAAAAACTTGATGGATTATTTACAGTTGTATGAAATATCAATATGCTATTAAAAATCAGGCAATTTTGTTACTTTTTAAAAAGATTTTTATTTATTTATTTTTAGAGAGAGGAGAAGGGAGAAAGAGAGGGAGAGAAACATCGATTGGCTGCCTCTTGTACGTCCCCAGCTGGGGACCTGGCCCACAACCCAGACATGTGCCCAAACCGAGAACTAAACTGGCAAACTTCCAGTTCTCAGGCCAGTGCTCAGCCCACTGGGCCACACCTGCAAAGGCCAATCTGGCAGTTTTAAATGGACACACATACTCTTTAGCCCAGCAATTTTACCTTCAGGTGTTTATTCTACAGACATTGCCTTACCTATGCAAAATATATATACAATTACATTCACTGTAACTTTCCTGTAATAACAAAGGACTGAAATTGATGGAGTAAATGTTTGTTTACTTATTTCCTGAATAAATATACATTTATTGATGAAATAACACCCATCGATAAAGGATTTATTAAATAAATCATGGTACGTTCACTTAATGGCATTATTAATAGCTAACAAGCATGAGGCCTTCTATAGATTGTGATATGGAAAGGTGTTCACAACATATTACATGAGAAAACAACAAGCTAATATGTTCAGTACACTACCATTTTTATTTATAGGTGCACACTTATCCTTATTTTATTGTGACAATATGTGGAATATCTCCGTAAGGACACACAAGAAACTGGCAAGCAGCTGCCCCCAGGGGAAGGAGCCGGGTGGCCTGAGAATAGGTCAGTGAGGGGGACTTACTTCTGTTTCCTTTGTATTTCCTTCAAATTTGGTACTAAGTGCAAACATTATCTATTCAAAAAACTTTACATTTAAAAATTAAAAATTAAACAGGTGGAAGAGGAGTGTCCTGCACCAAAAATACAGGAGTCCTTCTTTAGGGTGTCTCCCCCCATAGGGACCTTGAGGCCGATCAGTCCACTCACCCGATCTTTCAGAATTGGTTACCTGCCACCCATGGTCCTCTCTCAGCACATGTTTATTAAATAACCAAAGTTTCTGGTTCCAGTTATGACAGAATAAGTCCACTTCACCTTGTCTCTCCCACCAAAGTCAACTAAAAACCAAAACTCAAAACGCTGTAAAACCAGCAGTGTTTCCCTTTTCCCTTCTGGTATTTCTGGGCCTGGATTCAACGGCAACCCAAACCCAGAACTATGCGCCAGATGCAGAGAGAAAGAGCTCCAAGAGAAGACCTCCATTTTGGTCCCAGAAAAAGGAAAGGGAGCCCCCAAAGGTCCAACGGGGTAGAGGAGATCCCTTGACTTTATTTTCTCTTTCTGTTCTCTCCTGCCCTACCACAAGGCAATTAGGCAGCAGTGGCATGACATCAGTAGCTCGAAGGAAAAACCTTTCCTCTGCCCAGAGGAACTGAGAATCCCAAGTGCACGGAGGGAATCTTTGTTGCTTCATTTTCTCTCCCTATCCTCTTGCCGTTTGGTTCCCAAGGGAAACGTCAGCATGGAGAGTTCAAGCAGAGCAAAGAAACTAGTCTCAGCCTTCTAGCAAGAGGACAGAAAGGAGAACTCTATGGATGTGAAAAGTTGGAAGAAAAGAAAGAAGAGGGAGCTCAAAAAGCTGTATGTGAAATACCAGGCTCATTCCTAAGCTGCACACACAAGTATCTGCCTCTAAACAGCATACCAAAGGTTTTGCCAACTGATGTATGGGGTATACCACTGTCCGGGTCTGAGGCTGGCCACTGGTTGGTACGTACATGGGACAAACTAAATGTGTATGCACAGCGCAGCAAATACTTTGAAAACCAAACATACTGAATCCAGACCATTGAAGCAGGTAGGTACTTGCAACCTGAACCTAGCTGAATTGACTGCCTGCTTTAAAAAAAAAAATAATATATATATATATATAATCTATTACATATATATATAATCTATTACATATATACATATATATGTAAGATTTAAACAAGACCTGAAGTCTAATAACATAATATTCAAAATGTCCAAGATACAAATCTAAACTGTATACAAAGAAACTGAAAATCTCAACATCTCACAAGGGAAAAGACAATCAATGGACACCAACCCCAAGATATTTGTTATCAGACAAAGACTTTAAAGCAGCTATTATAAACATGCTTCAAGGGTAACAGAAGGAGAAAGAGGAGAGAAACACTGATATGCCAGAACATCAATTGGTTGCCTCTCACCCACATGCCCCTACCACGAACTGGTCCATAACTCAGGCATGTGCCCTGACTGACAATTAAACCAGCGACCTTTCACTTTGCCAGACAATACCCAACTGAGCTTCACTGATCATGGCAAGGCAAATACTTTTGAAATAAATGGGAAAACAGAAAGTATTAACAAAGAAATAGAACACTAGGGAAAAAAGGACAATTTAAGCTAGAAAAGTTAATAATAATACAAAATAAATATAAAATGTAATAAATTTTAAAATACATTGAATAGCCCTGGCTGGTATTATGTCTCAGTGGATTGAGCACCAGACTGGGAAGCAAGGGTTGCTGGTTCGATTCCTAGTCAGGGCACATGCCTGGGTTGCGGGCCAGGTCCCCAACAGGAAGAGCGTGAGAGGCAACCACACATTGATGTTTCTCTCCCTCTCTTTCTCCTTCCTTTCCCCTCTCTCTAAAAAATAAATAAATAAAATCTTAAAAAAAAACTAAATAACATTCACTGAATAGACTCAATAGATGATGAAAGAGTTAGTGAGTTTGAAAATGGAAAAACTTGGACATGAACTAAAGGGGGGAATGTGGGTGGGAGGGGGTGGACAGGGTGGAGGGGAGTGAGGGGGGAAATGGGACAACTGTATCAGCATAATCAATAAAAAGATAATTTAGAAAAAAGAAAATGGAAAAACTAAGCTGAGCAAATGAGAGAAAACAATTAAAAAAAAGAAGAAGAACAGAGCTTCAAGAACCCCTGGACAATACCAATAAAAAGTCTGACACTTGTATTATCAACCCATTAGGAGAGGAGAAAGAGATGGTTCAGGAAAAAAATATATCTGAAGAAATAATATCTGAAAACTCCCCAAATTTGATGAAAAAAAAAAAACAACCCAAAACATAAATTTACGAAAATGAGTGAACAGCAAAAAGGATAAACTCAAAGAAGTTCTTTTAAAAATATATATTTTATTAATACTAAATAAATAAAAATATATTTTATTGATTGATACATATAATAAATAGCATAGTATTAATATGCTATTACAGTTGTCCCAATTTTCTACTTTTACACCTCTCTGCCTGGTATACCCCTTCTCTCCAGCGATACCTTCCCCTTACTTAGTTCATGTCCATGGGTCGTGCATATAACTTCTTTGGCTTCTCCATTTCCTATTCTACTCTTAACATCCCACTATTTTGTACCTACCAATTATGCTTCTTAATCCCTGTACCTCTTACCTCCACTTTCCCCCTGCCCTCTGATAAACCTCAAATAATCTCCATATCTATGATTCTGTTCTGTTCTGGTTGTTTGCTTAGTTTGTTTTGTTTTTCTTTTTTAGATTCAGTTGTTGACAGTTTTGAGTTTGTTGTCATTTTAATGTTCATAGTTTTGATCTCCTACTTTTTCTTAAATAATAAGTCCCTTAAACATTTCATGTAATGCTGGCTTGCTGATGATAAACTCCTTTAGCTTTACTGTGTCTGGGAAGCACTTATCTGCCCTTCCATTCTAAATGGTAGCTTTGCTGGATAGAGTAATCTAGGTTGTAGGTCCTTGCTTTTCATCATTTTGAATATTTCTTGCTAGTCCCTTCTTGCCTGCAAACCTTCTTTTGAGAAATCAGCTGACAGTCTTATGGGAACTCCTTTGTAGGTAACTCTCTGCCTTTCTCTTGTTGCTTTTAAGATTCTCTCTTTATCTATAACCTTTGGCATTTTAATTATGATGTGTCTTGGTGTGGTCCTCTTTGGGTCCAACTTGTCTGGACTTTCTGTTTTCCCTGAATTTGTATGTCTATTTCCTTCACCAAATTAGGGAAGTTTTCCTTCATTATTCTTTCAAATAAGATTTCAATCTCTTGCTCTTCCTCTTCTCCTTCTAGCACCCCAAATGATTTGGATGTTGGTATGTTTGGAGATGTCTCAGAGGCTTCTTACATTACCTCATTTTTTTTTTTTGAAATTTTATTTCTTCTTGCTGTTCTGGTTGAATGCTTATTTCTTCCTCATGTTCCAAATCATTGATTTGAATCCCAGCTTCATCCCCTCTACTGTTGGCTTCCTGAAGATTTTTCTTTATTTCATTTAATGTAACCTTCATTTCTTCCTGGGTCTTTTTTATTTTGTTGTTGTTCTCAGTGAGTTCTTTGCGCATCCTAATCACCAGTGTTTTGAACTCTGCATCTGATAGGCTGGTTATCTCTGTTTTGTTTAGTTCTTTTTCTGGGGTTTTGCTCTGTTCTTTCATTTGGGCCATGTTTCTTTATCTCCTCAATTCAGCAGTCTCCCTGTGTTTGTTTCCGTGTAATTAGGTAAGACTCCGTGTCGTATCATGGCCCATCTGGATGAACGTGGCTTCTTTAAATCCTTGATTGCTAGATTTCCATACAGCTCAATTTTCTGATGGTTCTGGGCATTATTTGTTTTGAGGTCTAGTTGTAACTCTTTTGTGGTCTGACATGGAGGCAAAGCATGTTTACCTACACATCCATCTTGACCGAAGTCCTAATTCACAAGTTTTAAATTGCATGCCGTTCTGAGTAGCTTGATGAAATCTCTCTCAGTCTGGTCTGGTACATGAATCATCTCTTTGTCCAGCTGTATACCCTCCCCACCCACATGATCTACTGTCACAGTACCACAGCTCTTGTGCTCAAGTATGCCTTATTTTACTTAATAATGGCCTCAAAGCGCAAGAGTAGTGATACTGGCAATTCAGAGATGCCAAAGAAAAGCTATAAGGTGCTTCCTTTAATGAATAGACAACAATTCTCAACTTAATAAGGCATTTTATCATCTTACATCATCACAAGAATGGTAAACAATACAGTAAGATACTGACCCTTATGACAGTATTGTTACAATTACCCTTTATTATTATTCATCTCTTACTGTGCATTATTTATAAATTAAACTTTATCTTAGGTATGCACGCTTAAGAAAAAACAGTGTACATACGTAGAGTCCAGTACTGCCCACAGTTTCAGGTACTCACTGGGGCATTCTATAATGTCTCCCCACAGATAAGGGGGAACTACTGTACACAAATTATCAATATCGAGAATGAAAGAAGCATTATCACTATAGATCCACAGACATTAAAAGGATAATAAAACAAACAAGTCTATGGATATATATTCAAACTTGGGTGAAATGGACCAATTCCTTGAAAGCCTGTTAGAAAAACTCACCTGAAAAAGAAACAGACAACCTGAATAACATATATCTATTAAAGAAATAGAGTTTGTAGTTAAAAACCTTCACACAAAGAAAACCCTAAGCTCAGGTGGCTTCACTAGAAAATTCTACTAAGTACTTAAAGAAGGAACTTTGTATATCTTTTCAAAAAAATTAAAAGAAAAATTTTCTAACTGTTTTCACAAAACCAGCATTATCCTGATATTAAAACTAGACAAAGATAGCACAAGAAAAAAAAAAACTAGACCAATATCCACATGAACATAGATGCAAATTCCTCAACAAAATATTTTTAAAGAAACTTGACCTGAATTTCACAATTCATACAAAAATTAACTAAAATGGATCACAGATATAAATGTACAATGTAAAACTATTAAAAACTTTTATTTCTATTTTATTTATTTATTTATTTATCCCCCCCCCCCGGAGAGAGGGGAAGGGAGGGAGAAAGCAAAGGAGAGAAACATCAATCGACTGTCTCACACACCTGCAACTGGGGGCCTGGCCTGCAACCCAGGTGTGTACCCTGACCAGGAGCTGAACAGACAACCTTTCAGTTCATAGTCAGCAGTGCTCAATCCACTGAGCCACACCAGCCAAGGCTATAAAAAAAGCTTTTAGGAAAAAACAAAGAAGAACACTTTTGAGTTCTTGGACAAAGAATTTTTATATCAAAACATGATCCCTAAATATTAGACAATTTAGACCTAATCAAAATTTAAAACTTTTGCTCTACAAAAGACACTGTTAAGAGATAAAAAAGAGAAGTTACACCTTAGGAGAAAATATGTCCAACAAATTTATCTGATAAAAGACTTGTGTCCAGACATATTAAAAAGAAAAAATAACTCTCAAAACTCACAGTAAGAAAACAAATAACCTGCCCTGATCGGCATGGCTCAGTTGGTTGAGCAGCATCCCACAAAGTGCAAAGTCGCCTGTTTAATTCCCAGTCAGGGCACATGCTGGGGTTGAGACCGGTCCACAGCTGGGGCACAAGCAAGAGGCAACCAATGAATGTTTCTCTCACATATCGACGTTTCTTTTCCTGTCGTTCTCCCTGCCTTCCCTTCTTTCTAAATATAAATAAATAAAATCATTTTAAAAAAAAACACAAGTAGTTTTAAAAACAGGCAAAAGATTTGAACAGACACTTCACCAAAAATATATGAATGGCAATAAATATGTGCAAAGACACTCAATATCATTAAACATTAGGGATATGCAAACTGAAACCACAATGAGATAACACTACACACTTATTAAAATGGCTAGAATTAAAAATCTGGGACTTCAGTCAAGTAAGAGGCATAGGTAAACATGGCTCTCCCCCTTGCATAACCACATCAAAATTATAATAAACTACGGAACAACTATCACTCAGAACTGTCAGAAATCGAGTTGAATGGAAGTCTGACAACTACAGAACTAAAGAAACCACATCCATCCAGAAGCAGAGGCGCAGAGACATGGAACAGGCTGGTCCTATTCACACACTTGTGTGGTAAATAAAAAGCCAGGGGGCATATCGCAGTAGCAAGGGGTCCCAGCCCCACACCAGATCAACCAGCCCAGGGTTCCAAGGTCAGGAAGATAACCACCTATAACTTCTGGCTGTAACAACCAACGGGGTTTGAGTTAGTTAAAGGAACTAATCAGTCCCAACAGTTCCTCTTAAAGATCAAACACACAAACTTACTTAGGCTCGTTCCCTCTGAGCTCCAGCACTGGGGTAGCAGCTTAAAAGGCACCAGTGGCATATGGGGAGGAACTGAAGTGCCTGGCATCAAGGTGAGAGCTGGGGGACAGCTTGCTCCCAGACAGAAAGGCAGGCAGAAGCCGTGTTCCTTTTCTGAGCCGTCCCCTCACCAAGCCACAGAACTGGCAGGCTGGTGCCATATCTGAGACTCCAACAATCTGGTTCACACAGTTTGCTCTGCCCCAGGAATCCCTGAGGCTCTGCTCCACTCAACTTACAGCCCACCCAAGCTGTTAACAGCAGCTTTTCCATTTGAATGGCTGGTATAAGCTCAGGCTCAACATCTTCCTAAACCCTCTCAAACAACCAACAACCAGCCTCAGTAAGCCTTCAGACCTCCTACCTCTGACTAAGCAGCCCCAGGCCCGGCACTAGCAGCAGCCAGCTTTGGATCAGTTTGGCTTCATGTGGGAACCTCCAAGCCCAGCCACAAGCAGCAGACATCTACATATTGCTCTGTAGCTCGTGCTGGGTGTCCCTGGGGTGGAACACCCCCACAGTGGGTGGCTAATACTGGCCTGTACCACATGGGAAACCCCAGAGCCTGTATACCCAGTGGACAGCTACACACCACATCACAACACCATCACCCTGCCCCTGCAGAGCTTATGTTCCACAAAGGGCAGAGGTTGGTGGTCAGTGGTCACAGCCAGTCCTTGCAGATGACTGGCCTGGGTAAATCCCTCCCATTGATCAGCTAACAGCAATCAAGGCTCAACTACAAGAGGAGGGTGTACTCAGCCCTCAGGGAGGATGTGCCTCAAGTACACAACTTCAGTGATCTGAGAGGCTGTGCCACTGGACCCTCAGGACACTTACTACATTAGGCCACATAACCAATACAGGAAGTTATAGCAGCTCTACCTAATACACAGAAACACACACAGGAAGACTGCTAAAATGAAGAAACAAAGAAACACAGCCCAAATGAAAGAAGAGATCAAAACCCCAAAAAAAGAACTAAGCACAATGGAGATGAACAATTTATCAGATGCTCCAATCAAAACACTAGTTATAAGGATGCTCAAGGAACTTAGTATCACAACAGCATAAAAAAGACTCAGGCAGAAATGAAGGATATATTAATGGAAATAAAGATCAATTTACATAGAGTCAACAGTAGAATGGAAGAAGCTAAGAATCAATGCAATGATATGGAACATAAGGAAGCAAAAAACAACCAATCATAACAAGAAGAAAAAAGAATTAAAAAAAAAACAAGGATAGTGTAAGGAGCCTCTGGGACAACTTCAAGTGTACCACCATTCACATCATAGGGGTGCCAGAGGGAGAAGAGAAAGAGCAAGAAATTGGAAATCTATTTGAAAAAATAATGAAAGAAAACTTCCCTGATTTGGTGAAGGAAATAGACATGCAAGTCGAGGAAGCACAGAGAGTCCCAAACAAGTTGGACCCAAAGAGGACCACACCAAGACACATCATAATTAAAATGCCAACGGTTAAAAATAAAGAGAGGATCTTAAAAGCAGCAAGAGAAAAGCAATTAGTTACCTACAGGGGAGTTCCCCTGAGACTGTCAGCTGATTTCTCAAAAGAAACTTTGCAGGCTAGAAGGAATTGGCAAGAAATATTCAAAGTCATGAAAAGCAGGGAGCTACAGCCAAGATTGCTCTACCCAGCAAAGCTACCATTAGAATCAAAGGGCAGATAAAGTGCTTCCCAGACAAGAAAAAGCTAAAGTAGTTCATCATCACCACACCATTATTATAGGAAATGTTTACGGGATTTACTTAAGAAAAAGAAGATCAAAACTATGAACAATAAAATGGCAATAAACAATATCTATCAACAACTGACTCTAAAAAACAAACTAAGCAAACAAGAAGAACAGAGACAAAATCACGGATATGGAGAACACTTTGATTGTTGCCAGATGGGCGGGGGGGTTGAGGGAATGGATGAAGAGGTAAAGAGATTAGGAAGTACAATTTGGTAATCACAGAACAGTAATAGGGATGTAAAGGAAAACACAGGAAATGGAGTAGTCAAAGAACTTAAATGAATGACCCAAGGATATGAACAAAGGGGTGGGGATTGCCTGAAGGATTGGGGGGAGAGGGTGCTGAGTGCAGAGGCAAAGGGGGGAAAACTGGGACAACTGTAATAGCATAATCAATAAAATATAATTTAAAAGGAAAAAATCAGTATGTTCAATGTCATTAATCATCAGGAAAATGCAAATCAAAACTACAATGAGATATTATCTCACGTCTGTTAGAAGGGTATTACACAAAAAAATGTGGTTTGTGAGGATGTAAAGAAATTTGGAACCCTTGCACACCTGCTGGGAATTCAAAAGGATGCAGCTGTTATGGAAAACAGTATAGACTTTCCTCAAAAAATTTAAAAATAGAACTACCATATGATTTAGCAATCCTATTTCTGTGTATGTAGCCAAAGAAACTAGAATGAATATCTCAGAGATATGCTCGCACTCCCATGTTCGTCACAGTGCTGTTCACAACAGCCAGGACTGTGCACAACCCGGATGTCCATCAGCAGACGAACTGAGTTTTAAAATGTGGTGCACACACACAATGAACACTATTCAACCTTTAAAAAAAGAAAATTTTGACACAGGCTACAACATGGATGAACTTTGGCAACATTATATATGCTAAGTGTAATAAGCCAGTCACAAAAAGAGAAATACTACATGATTCTGCTTATATAAGCTTTCTAAAGTAGTCAAATTCATAGAATCCAAGTGGATTGCCAAGGGCTGGGGGAAGGGCAAAATGGGGGTTACTCTGATCAATGGACATAAAGTTTCAGTTAAGTAAGATGAATAACTCTGGAGATCCACGCTACAACCTTGTACCTATAATCAACAATGATGTATTGCACATCTGAAATTTTGCTACGGGTAGATCTCACATCAAGTGTTCTTACCACAATAAAATAAACTTTAAAAAAACCTGACAATACCAAGTGCACATGAGTATGTGGAGCAACAGAACTCTCATACATTGCTGATGGGAATGTAAAATGGTACAACCAGTCTGAAAAATTGTTTGGCAGTTTCTTGTAAAGGTAAAATAAACTTACTATTGGATTGGCAAAAAATTCATTTTTTTTTTCCGTAATATGGCTCTCGGAGCTCTTAGTTGTCTTTAACTTCATTCAAAACAGTTTGTTAGATGGCTGCTGTCATACCAGTGTGCATTTAAAAAAAACTTACCAAACAGGTGAGTTTTAATGTAGCCATTTTATTGAAGATGGACCAAAAAATGCAATTTTTTGGCATATTATGCTTTATTATTTCAAGAAAGAAAAAAACACAAATGAAATGAAAAAAAAGATTTGTGCAGTGTATGGAGAAGGTACTGTGAGTGATCAAATGTGTGAAAAGAGGTTTGTGAAGTTTTGAGTTGGCAATTTATCACTGGATGATGCTCCATGGTTGGGTAGACCAGTTGCAGTTGATAGCAATCAAATCAAGACACTGATTGAGAATAATCAACATTATACCACACAGGGGATAGCTGACATACTCAAAATACCCAAACCAATAAAGTTATTGGTGAAAATGAAAAATGTGTCTTTTATTTTACAGAAAAAACCATATAGACTTTTTGACCAGCTCAGTATTATTACCAGCAATCTAACTCTTGGACATATGTTTGAGAAACGAAATTTAGGTTCTGACAAAAACCTACACATGAGTGTTTATAGCAGCGCTATTCATAATCATGTGAAACCGGATACATCTTCAATATCCTTCCGCAAATGAACAGATAAACAAACTGTTATGTAACCATACATGGAATACTACTCAGCAATAAAAAAGAACTACTGATAAATATAACAACTGGGATTAAATCTCTAAGGTATTGTGTTGAATGAAAGAAGCCAATCTCAAAAAGTTATATGCTGTAGTATGATTCTATTTATATGATATTCTAGAAAAGGCAAAACCACAGGAACAAAGAACTGAGCAGGGACTTCCAGGATTTAGGGGTTATGAAGACTCCAACTGCAAAGGGGCAGCAGAAGGGAGCTTTTTCAGGTGAAGGAACTGTTCTATATCCTGATTTTCATGGTGATCCCATGAATCTACATATGTGTTAAAATTCGTGGAATTCTACACCAGAATTTTTTCAACTGCACTATTTGTAAATTTAAAAATAATAATAATAATAATAAATAACCAAAGCTGTTAAAAATGTTGAGGAAAAAATATAGTTGCCATATGTGAGCTAGAACTTTAAAAGCTTTTCAAATATTAACACTGTTGGACACGATCTTATGAAGGAAAGAGTATCCTCTTTGGTGATAGTTCTCTAACAGGAATAAGTTTCCAAATAGGAAAATGGACCCTGTTTGCCCCAGGGGCACTGTGCACTGGCCTAACGCCATAACTAGACTACAGGGGTTCTGATGCCTAAATTTTGACCAAAATAACATTGATACTCTCTTGCCCAAAATGCAGACTAGCACATACTTTGAACTCTACAGATCCACACTGGATTTTTGTAATACCCGCAAAAGTCAGCATTCAGTTGCCACAATAAGAGTTCTTACTAGGTTCTGTGTTAAACTATGGAAGAAAAAAACAGCTGGAAAGGCCTTGACAATTCAACATCTATAAACAGAAGCAGTCCTATAAGGAGCTGATGGTTCTGAAATCCTGGCTAGAAAAGTGACACTGAATTCTGGGAATGAATTTTTTTCTTGGGATTTTGCAACATACTGCACTGAGTGATAAATGCATTGCTCTTTATTTAAAAAAAAAATTTTTTATCTGAGCACTACCCTGGGCAGAGGCAGGGCTCCAGAAGAGAGCCCAAGCAGGGCAAGTAAGTGGCAGTGCCCCGTACGACTCCTATGCCTCATCACCGGAAACAGGCAAGGCGGCCTGCTGAGGAGTGAGAAGAGAAAGATGTGGCAACTCATACAGCCTACAGGGACAATATAAACCAAAGACTTACTAATGGTCAGGGAGGGGCACGTGGCTAGAAACAAAGCACATCAGCTCCCAAGGGTCAGGCTGGGTATAATCTGATTAAAATTAAAGATGGAAAACACTCAAATCTAATTAATAAGTCTCAGATAGCCACTCATCACACAGAATGGATTTATTTTCTTTGACCTATAAAGCTTTCGAGCAATTTCTAACATCAAGAGTGTACATTAAGATCCCAACGTCAAGAGTGTACATTAAGATCCCAAAATAAAGGAAGTCTTGCCCTGGCCGAGCAGCTCAGGTAATTAGAGCATCATCCTGATACGTCAAGGTTGAGGGTTCAATCCCCCAACAGGGCACATATAAGAATCAACCACTGAATGAATAAATAAGTGGAACAACAAATTGATATATATCTCTCTCTCTTCCCCTCTCTCTCTCTCTCAAATCAATAAATAAAAAGAAAAAGAAGGCTAACTCCCTTGGCAATCAAGTCTGAAGTTTCCAGTATGAGTCAGAAAAAAAGCCTCGTGAGGTAAGTGGAATACTCACATGATCATTCTACCTTGTTTCCCCTCTGCAGTTAATCACTCAATCTGTGCCTTTTTTTTTTAACAATTCACTTTTTTTTAACCCTCACCTTAGGATGTTTTATTATTGATTTTAGAGAGAGAGGAAGGAGGACAGAGAGAGAGAGACGTCAATGTGAGGGAGAAACACCGACTGGTTGCCTCCCACATGTGTGCCAAATGGGGATCAAACCTGCCATCTGGGTACACGCCCTGACCAGGGATCGAACCTGCAACCCTTTGGTGTACGGGACAACACTCCAACCAACTGAACCACCCGGCCAGGGTGATCTGTGCCTTTCTTGAGTCTCATACCCACCCCCTCCCTTTTCTGAAGGAAGGAAGAAGAAATATTATAAAAAGATGGAAAGTAAAAAAATAAAAGTCTATAAATATTACTTGCCCTAGAGCATCTACATTAATAAAACAAACGGCCATCGTTCAGTTAAGTGGTCTTTATAAATTTTCCTCATCCGAGGGTATCTGAAGAATGCCTTCCCAAGGGGACTGTAGTTTACCTGTTTTTAATCTCTGTTACTTTGAGCACACAAACTGGGAAGCAGGTGCAAACTTACAATGTGACTGCACAGAGAACCTCCTCGTGGGATTACTGTTAGAAGGCTGTGCGTCCCTAAATCAAGTGCTAAATTTACTGACATCCTGTACATGAACTCTGCCCGCTCTACTGGTTCCACACAAACCATGGGGACTTCTGCTAAACGTCTAAACACAAACTGTGGCAAACGTTAATGGAATTTGTAAGAACTCAGTAATTTTAGTGGTGAGAAGAAAAAAATATTAACAAACTGAATGAAAATTTTTATTGCATTAAATTGCTTTTCTCATTCTGTTATTTTGTATGTATATGTTCTGATATTCCAATCACCTTTTTTTTTAATTCAACAATCTTTACCGACACAAAGGGCTGGGAGAGAACCCAAGTTCCCTGAGCCCAGCCTGTGCTCTGAATCACCACTGTGCACTGAAGCCGCACCCCACAGCCACTTGTCTTACCCCAGCCTGGCCAGGAGTCTGTGCAAGTCAAGTCTGACGTTGTGCGTCCACAGCCCAGGATTCGCTACCCCAAAAGAAACCAACAGCACTGGCCGGTGTAAGGCTTAACTGTTTCCCTCTGCTTTCACTGACTAGAATCCTCTCAGTTGCTCTCTTTAATTCAGCCTGCAGTTTCAAATACTATGGCCCTCATGAAGCAAATGCTTACAGAAAGCAAGCCACAGCGTTTCAGTAAGGACAAATCCGTCATCCCCCAGGTCTATGAAAAGAAGCACAATTCTTATTTCTCTAATCACTAAACTGAAGGTTAGTTGAAAATATCAAGAAAAAAGATGTGTTAAGTGTCCAGAAGTGGATAGAATGAAAGACGCCAAAATAAAAGGATAGAGACCACAAAGATTAAGTAATCTTCATCAGTGAGAGGGAAAAGAGAATAAAGAAGTTGGAAGATTTAGGTTTTCCTTAAAGACATAATATTAGAAGCTCAAGGGGAAAAACCCCTCACAGAGAAGGAATTGAAAATTAGAAATAAAGATAGCTTGCTACCCAAGACGCTCCGGACTGGACTGCCAACATGTATTACGGCACATACTTCCCAGATTTCTAAATAGAATATTCTCTGTCTCTAAACTTTAAAGTAGCAAAATAATCCTTAACTATTCCTCCCCCCTTTTGCCCCTTGTAAAGTCATTCACCAAGTCCCATTGAGTCATCCTATAAACTATTTTTACATTAGAAAACTGTTACTTAAACACACACATCCAAGTAACACACATATACAAAATTATATTATTTCCTTCCTTCCCATCTTCATCATAGTTATCCTAGTCCAAGCCTTTGTCACCACACAGCTAGGCCAAACGAAAGCTAGGCCCATTAACTGGATGTCCATCCCTTGTTCTGGTCCGTGCTATTATACATTGCTGCCCAGTCCTCCTGAAACACTACAGCACAGCTCTGCAATATGCCATTCTGTAGCCCTCAGAAATGTTCTGTGTTCCCCACTGTCTCTAAGGATAAATGCAACTTCTACACACCCTTAGCGTTTGGCTAACTCAACCCTATCTATCTTGGCAGGCTTATCTGCTACTGGGGGATTCTAC
The DNA here is from genome assembly GCA_004024845.1 of Tonatia bakeri. NCBI lineage: Eukaryota > Metazoa > Chordata > Mammalia > Chiroptera > Phyllostomidae > Tonatia > Tonatia bakeri. The sequence continues at coordinate 257,012 of PVIA01001468.1, read as the reverse complement.
CCCAGCCCAGCTGCTTTGCTCACTGCTCCCTGAAAACACTTTGTACAATACATTCTCACCTCCTCACTTTGGCTCACACTGTTCTACCCGTGCATTCTGCAAAGCCCAGCTCAAATCATACTTCGTCCATCAATCATATTAGCTTGAGCCTCTCTCCTTTCTGAAAAACTCAATGCATTTATTTTCCATACCACTTCTGTGGCAACTAAACCCTTTTCAATTGCTATCATGAATCATTATGAAAACTTCTACTTAGTAGATATGTTGTGTTTATAATTTATTTCACTAAATAAATAAGTTCCTAAAACATAAGGTCTATCTTTTCTGTATCTTTCAATACTTGTCATATTGCCTCACCCTTAGTTGCTACCCACTAAATATTTGTTATTTGGTGTGGTCAGGATAGGTGATCTATAGTTTCCCACAGAAAGCAACAATTCTATATATGTATTGAGACTAAGAGTTTTCAAGGCCATGTCTTCCTCTATATTTTTATTTTTCATAGGTAATTCTCAAATAGAAACCCTAAAAACTGACATAGTTAGTAGAAAAGGGCTCCTTTGGATCAAACTAACTTCTTACTTTTAATAAGCCAAGAAATTAGAATATATATTTCACTAAGAAAATTAAAACATAGAGGGATTACCTATGTCTAAAGGAAAAGGGAATATTAATTGATCTAAAGTGATCTAGAATTACAGTTCGAATCCTCAAACTATTTTAAGTTTTCCTCAAAAGACAACAGAAATAATTGTGTCTGGGGTCAGACACATGAAGAAAAGGACACAAGAGCCCTGGCCAGTGTGGCTCCGTTGGTTGGAGTGTCTTCCTATAAACTGAAAGGTCACGGGTTCAATTACCACTCAGGGCACAAGCCTAGGCAGCGGTCTGGTCAGGTGGGGGCAGGTGGGGCGTGTGGGAGAGGCAACTGACTGAGGTACCTCTCTCACGGTGATGTTTCAGTCCCTTCCTCCCCTCCCCACTCTCTAAAGTCAGTAAGCACATCCTCAGGTGATGATTTAAAAAAGTGGGGGGGTGGGGGATGGAGCGGCGTGGAGAATAAGAGAAACTGGTAACAGTAGGTGCCTTTATGGAATACGTACTGGGTGACCGGGAGACAGTATAAGAAGACCTAGCTTTTAACTCTCCCATTTTTGAACTCTATTAACTACTCAAACAAGTAAGTGTAAAAGATATACTTTACCACATAAAATGGAAGAGATGCCTTCAACGGCACCTTTTCACAAAATGTCTTCGTATTAAATGACTTAAAGTCCTAACAGGTGATGGGGGGAGTGGTTAAAAAACCTTTAGGAATGTCACTAAATTTTTTGCTATAAAGCAAGAAAATATTCTCCAGCTTTTCCAATGCAGAGATCATAAAGAGAAACCAATTTGCAGCTAAGTTCTAGCAGACTTAGGGATAAACTAATATTTTAAAAGCAAAAACACCTTCACAAAGTTCTGTGCCCAGTCGAGGTCACTCTAGTCCAGAGGTACAGAGACGTGCCCAGAGACGTCTGCAGAGGGGAGAGGACGTCCCCCCTTCAAACCCGAACAGTCGCCCAGCCCTCACCTACTTACTTCACCGCTGTCATTCCTTCCCTTCCTCTCTCTCCATTCCGACAGCTCCCGCTCTCCCAATACTTCCTTCCTTATCACACTGCAAATCTTTGAAAATGCTTTATTTTCTTAAAGACATCTTTCCTAGAAACAGGACATTTTCTCCTCTTTAGTCTGTCTTCACCAAAATCTTAGGAAATTCAACCGAGAATTCCACAGCAAATTCTGGGTATTATGACCTCTGAGAAAGCTCTACCATTCTCATTTGCAAGCTTCTCACTTTTTCTCTGCAATTTAATAATAATTTTGTTTTCATTTAAAAGCATTTTACTAGGCTTCTTATTCAGACAAAAAGACACTAGTGAATGTGAAGTGAAAGCCTTTTGCATTACCCTTAATTGAAAAAGAATTCCTCCTGAAACAAAAAACTAACCGTGTAATAACTTAAGCCCTGTTTATTTCCAGGGCTGTCGTGCAGTAAAATAAAGGAAGAATGTTACTCCACACTGGATCCCAGTGAACATTCAGCTTCTGGAGACCTGGCCTTCAACTGTCCGTACTACTAAAATAAGGAGAGAGCAGGAATAGGTGAAAATGAATCGCTTTTTCTTCAGTAACGTAGTTGTGATCTCTTCCTTCATCAATCATTATCTAAAAATTTTGAAGTAACATTTTAATTTTGATTTTTTTTCTCCCGTTCCCCAAGTTTACTCTGGTGGAAATACTAATGATCAATTAAATACCCAAAATGTAGAAAAGGGGAGGAAAATAAACGGCATGTATAATTCACAGCCTAGATAACCCACCCTGGGTAAATACGCACTCACTGTATTTCTCTAATGCTCTTACTCCCCAGGAACTCAAAAGATTTTATGGAATAAGAACTGCACTAAGTAACTGAACATGAGAGGAGTCCGTTAATGTGGCTTCTGAGGGACTTGGGTGCTTTCCATCCGCAGACCCAGCGCAACCCCAGTGAATACAACAGTGCACACGAAAGCGCCCCAAATCTGTCCGGCCGACATTTTCGTCATCCTGACCCAGTGGGCTCTCTGGAGAAAGAGAGCTTTAGTCCCAAATGAGGAGCACCTCTTAGACCAGGGGTGTCAAACTCATTTTCATCGGGGGCCATATCAGCCTTGAGGTTGCCTTCCAAGGGCCAAATATAATTTTAGGACTGTATAAATGTAACTGCTCCTTAACTAGGGGCAAGGAGCTTGGCACTGCCGCTGGGCAAACACAAGGTGCTGGCCAGATAAAACAAGGTGGAGGGCCGGATTCGGCCCACGGGCCTGTGTTTGCCACCTGTGCATTAGACTCTCGGGCTCCCAGTTTTTATCGCTGCTGTTACACTCTCCTCAGCATGACATGCCTCCACATGCCTCAAGAAAATCTTAACTGTCGTCCTCTTTCACCTCTGCTCTTCAAGACCAAGGGCCTCCCAGAACTTGCTCTGCTCCAATGCACGTCCCTCCTAGCACATACCCGTGTGCTCTGTTCTCCTCTCAGCCCCACACCAATTTCAGCCTTGCACGAGCAAAGAAGTTCAGGTGGCAGTGGTCATAGCTCCCCTGTGGTCCTGGTTGTGACTTATGCTGGCAATATGAGAGCGTCTGTAAGTGGCCAAGTGCACACATTTAAGGGCAAGAGAAGGACAAAGGACACTGAGACACGACGACCTTTAAAAGTAGCCAGGATAGTTGCAGAAACCAAACACGTATGTTACTTCAATGTGTCCCATTTCCGCCCATATTCTATTTGCTGTTCCATCTTCCGTCCATTATTCCTCAACCTCCCTGCTTCCGAAACGCTCTCCTTCAAAGATGCTGTTGCCCTCCCTCTGCCTATCCCAGAATCTTTCACTAGGCCCACTTGCTAAGATTTGTTTAGCAACCTAGGATAATAATAATTTCTTAAAATAAAGCCAAAATTTTTCACACTATCTGGTTATTTGAACACCAGAATATAACACCATTTAATGGAAAAAAGAACCTTTCAGCATGAGTCAACCACCCTAGGTATCCACCTCCATTCCACCACTTAGTTGTCCTATAGCCCTGGACAACTCACTTAAACACTAGAATGCTTACTCAGTTTCCTCAGCTATAAAATGGGTAGAATCATATGTGCCTTACCTAACTCAAACAATCAACTGATAGAAAGATTTGTAAGTTTTTATAAACACACAAACATAGAGTAATAATTAACAAAGGTAGATAGCCATAAGACTTAAATGTATGAGGCCCATTCAAACAAAGTAGATTATAAAGCAGTATATAACGGGAAAACCTGGATGGTGCTAAAGACAAAAGCAACTCCAAACTTGTATAATCTCGTACCAAATTAAAATACCCGGCTCAAGGAAGAACAAAGGGGAGCTTTAAGCCTTTGGGCCCACTCCACCTTCAGGTCCCAGGCTGTAGCCAAAAACAGCCCAGCTGCCTGCCAGTAGGTGAGTGCCAAGGCTTTCGTTTTTGGTAAAGAGTCCTATTCTAGAATAGTATGGCAATGAATGAGGAGAGAGTTACGCTAGTAACTGTATTTGCACGGCAGTGGTGGAGAGCAGCACTACCGTTGTACAGGAAACTTTTCTCCATTAGACTAGCAGTGCCCACCCCAGCAGGGGTACCTGCTGTTCTGTCCTCCGCACCAGACTGAAGAGAGAGCAATCGTCTGCTTTTCAGACTGCTGAAATTTAATGCAGTACACATATACTATATCAAATACACATAGAAATACACACTAAGCTGCTAAATCCCTGGAGGGGAAGGAGCTAATATATATTGAGCTCTCTGTGTCAGAAACCATAAGAAAACAGAGATTTCATTTAATCCTCACAAACACCCTGCCACGAAGGCATTAGTATTCCTACTTTTATAGATGAGAACACTGAAGCTCAGATAGATTAAATAGCTTGCCCAAGGTCACAAAGCTAATAAGTAGCAGAATCAAGACTTGAACTTGGTTTTGCTTAACTCCAAAGCCCATACTGCTTCTAGCATTTTCTTAATAGTGTAAGAATGGCAACCTTCTTGGGTCTTCATCGCACCTTAATTCCTGACATAGTGCTTAACCACACATCCTGGTTGTATCTTTACAACTTCACAAAGGGACAGAGAAAAATTACTCAGATGACTTCTTTGTGTGTTCTTTTCCTGCATTTATGTCCTAATCCTGCACAAACTAGTCTTTTTTAGGCTGCATCAATGGGATAGACATAACAGTCTGCCACACAACGTTTCAGCAGTCAGTATACCTAAAAGGTGAAAGTTCTGCTTCCTTCCCTCAGCACTTTAGCAGCCATAATTTTTTAGCATGGTGTCATTTTCTAAGCTGGTTCCTACCATTTAAAGAGTGGTAGTACCTAGCTAGTACAATGCCTCACAAGCAGTAGGTACCAAGGGAAAATATTTGTTGATTCATTGATTAAGAAAGGCTTTTAGTCCTCTAGTTAACTTGCTATATTTAAATCAAAAGTCTTTAGAAGAGCTCAATTTTAAAAATGAATTCTGTCACATTAAAGATAATTTTCTGGAAAATTTTTAAATGATTCAGGAAAAAAGGTAAATTGAAATATAACAATCTAGTATTTAAGTCCCTAAATAACTCATGGACTTGGAACATAAGAGTTTAAGAGGCTCAGTTTAAAAATACTGTTATTCCCAAAATAAATGAACCAACAAAACAGAAACAAACTCACAGATACAGAGAACGAACTGATGGCTGCCCGATGGGAGGGGGGCCTGGAGGATGGGCGGCAAAGGTAAAGGGACTGAGAAGTACAAACTGGTGGTTATAAAACAGTCACGGGTTTGTAGAGCGCAGCCTAGGGAACACAGTCAATAATACTGTAATACTGTGCCAGATGGGAACTAGACTAATCAGGGTGATCATTTTTAAGTCATATAAATGTCTGATCACTATGTTGTAACACCTGAAACTAATGTAATACTGCACGTCAACTGTAATTGATACAATAAAACAGAAAACTGTTTTGCTTCTGGTGATAAGACTGACTTTTTTCATTTTTTACATACACTAAAGTTTTTCTGCAATAAGTATGTTATTTTTATGATTAAGGAAACTGACCTCATTCTTTATAAACTATGCATTTTTAACGCGTTCTATACAGTGTGGGTTTATTTTCTCAGATATAATCTACAGGAATTAAGTATTCATTAATTCATGCATAGTCTCTAGAACAACTTATTACATAATATCAGCAGATTAAAGACAACTTTCTCATTCATGGAGCATCTCTTCCTTTAGGTGGACTGTCTCTAGCTCTGTATTCTTTCCCAGCAGGTGCAGGTTTCTTGTATACGCTCCTTGGAGCCCTGATTATCGATCTTTTCTTGGTAACAAGCACAAGTATAATAACATTTTCCCCTGATACTGACCCAGTTTATACATCTTTTAACTTTATGTATGTAATCTTTCCAATGGCATTAAAGTACTTCAACCACAATGAAATCCAGATGGAATGAGCTACTTTGTGTGGTAGTAAGTTCTCTACCAATGGAAGTATTCAAAGCAGAGATCTCTCATAAGAGCTTCCTGTGCTGGGTCATATATGCTAAATTTTATGGCCCCTTCGGTTTTGAAGTAATTTTCTGACAAGTCCAGTTTAATAATACAATGGATCGCACACAAGCCTCCGGTGTGTTGAGCCCTTTCCGCGCCCGTGCCCCCACCCCCCACTGTTTAAGTCAACCAGAGAAGATACCCTTCCAATGAAGCTTAACTTAGCGAGTTTTCTGATTGCTCCCTGTGGAGACCCATTCCCTTAATATTAACAGTTTCTTGCTATTTGAAATTATTGAAATGTGCTAAAAAATGCAGCCAGCCAAATGTCACTGTATTACTTACATATGGATCTGCTGCAGCTTGTAAAGCACTGTCTCCATGAGGGACAGCCAAAATGAAGAATTATGTGGGAGTAATAAAATATGATAACTAGGCCTGCAACCTCAAGTATAAACCCAGCTGCGCATGCACACACACACACATCTACAGAAAAGCCTGCTGACAATGAAAGAAAAGCCCAATTCCTGTTCAGCATTGGGTACACTTACTTCACGGCGCGGCTGGTCAGGGAACTGTCCTTTCAGCACCACAGCAAGAAAGCCTGGCGCAAGCCTGAACACAAGCAACGGAATCTGGCTGGTGAGAAAAATGTGTTCCTACAAACCTCCTACAAAGACAGCAACAAGCAATTGTATGGCTGCTTGTTTTTGAGTATGTTATATCCTACTTAATATTCCCCTATTAATTGAAAATAAAATCCTTCAAACATTTTAATAAAAGTTCACAAAACCCCAAGTGAAAACCAAAGGTATAGAAAGTCAGCTTTTCAAATTCAAAGAAACCAATAACTGGCCTGAACTATCAAGAACTGCTTTGCATTACCCACCACCAGCCCTACTAAGAAACACAACACTTCACACATCCCTTATCATATTCAAGGAACATGCTTGCAGCCCTCTCCAGGGACAGCCTCAATTTCTAGGACAGAGAATGCTTGCTGAATACCAAACCATCACTACCACCCCCTTTTCCAAGCAATCAAATTCTCTTTCAGGGAGAACTGAAGGCCTTATGGGTCATGAGTTCCAAAGAAAAAATGCTGCAGTATTTCAAGAACCAGGTTACAGGCAATGTGCTGCAAAGCTTACAGCATTTTAAGTCTGATTTCCCTGAGATTCATACCGGGTGGTAATGTAATCCAGCCATTTGCATTACACATCAAAAGAAATTTTTTTGAGAAAAGAAAAAAGCTCCCCCACCCCCAAATATCTTCTAATGTACATGAAGAGAAGTATGGAGAGATCGTGAAACAGTGAAAACCTACCACACCCGAAACCTCCTTTGAAAAGCTAAAATATCCCCCAGCCCTAACACACTGCTACCTCTCTAAAGGCTCTCCAGGTTCAAACTTGAGAAAACTGTTATAAAAAGCACTCTCCCACTTTGCCCTCAAAGCCCTCACCCACACTTCCTGCTTCCATCCCTGCTTCTCTGGTGCCCACTGTGCATTAAAAGCAGTTTTCCCTGTAGGTAGAGCTCGCTCCATGCTAATTATTTCTCCCTCCCTCTGAATTAGCCAGATGCAATGCAAAGTTTCTTTTATCCATCCCCCCCAACAGATGACATCCTCTTATTATGAACACTGATGCCGAATCTTGGGATCTCCGGATATAAAATGTATTCCCCCATGTTTCAAAAACTGCAGTGTAAGTGAGGAAGAGGGCATAGGGTGGAGTAGTTGGAAGGAATGCATCTTATTTACTGAGCTGAAAAGGGATTCTCACTCCACCCCACCTCGATGCTGGGGCCACTGAAGGGGTCTGAAAATCTTGGCTGACCCCTGTGGAAAGTTAGCTGCCCAGTTTCCACCGGTGGTTGCTACTGGAACGGAGGGGATAGAGCTGAGCGCTCAGGGAAAAAAATGCAGAGGCTTTGCGGTCCCCCAAGTATCAAGAGAGAACTAGAGAGGAAGGGTCCAAGCCTGTGGAGCTGGGCAGTCCCATAAGGCCCACGCTAACAAAAAGCTCAGGGTGCTGATGGTGGTGGTAAGGTGGGGGAGGGAAGGGAGAGAGGACAGGAACAGGCTCTGCATAGGGTGGTGTGAGTGGCGGGGGAGGGGATATTCTGAAAGTGATGTACTCCCTAATGCAGAATCCTAGCCTCCCGAGGAAGGTCCCGGGGGCCCCCAACACAACCCCAGAGCACCCTATCGGGAGGGCGACAGTCGCATCTGAGTAAAGGACGGGGGGAAGTCCTGGCTGTCTTAAGAACCCAGGAACCCCTGGTTTTTGCAGTTGGTGACAATCTGGAGCCGGATGGGGGAGAAGGATGCAGTATGACATGGGGGAGGGGGTAGAGCTGAGGGGCTGCTGTAGAAGATTCCGACAGTGCTGCCCTTCCCAGTACAACCCGGCGAGGGGCCCCGACTCTGCCCGAGCCCGGGGAGGCTGGGGTTTAGGGGGGTTGCACTACGATAGGGGCTTCGAGGACAGGCCAGTGTCCCCCAAAGCAGCCAAGAGACGAGGAGAGTGAGGGTGTGTGGGGTTGGGGGTAGGTGGTCCTCAATTCTCCTTAGGGACCTCCGGGAAACACCGAAGAAGGACGCAAGACTTCCAAACACCTGTCCAAAACAGGGAGGGCAGTAACCCAGCTCCACGGCCCCACGAGCCCCGCCGCGCACTCTGCGGCAAAGCTCGACTGGAGATGGGGGAGCCCCGTTCCATGGTCCCGAGGAGAGAGGGGGAACCCATCGGGCGAGGAGCGGCGCTGGGGCGGGGGCTCTGGGGCGACTTACGGCAGCGGCGGCGAGAGAGGAAGCGGCGGCCCTAGCGCGGGGCCCGGGAGGCGCGGCCGGACTGCAGAGGCGCCGAGGCTGCGGCGGGCGGGACTGCGGTGGGCGCCATCTTGGAGCGCTCCCCGCGCCCGCCCCCCGCACCGCCCGAGTCCTTGCATAATTGATGACTCGCGCCCGCTGCGCGCCGCCGCGCGCGCCCCCGCTGCCAGGCCCCTCGCCCGCCCCGCCCCCGCGTCGACCCCCGGCGCGCGCCCCCCGCCCGCCCTCGGCCCCAGCTTGCGCACGCCGTGCCCGCCCGCCCCCTCCGCGCGGCCCACCTACTCTGGTAAGGCGCGCCCGCTCGTCCGCAGGGCACCGCGCTGCCCGCGCGCCCGCTGGCTGGTTCTCCGGCCGGCGTCCCCGCACCGCCCGGACCGGATCCGGGACGAGGGAGCAGGGCGCCGACAGGGGGCGCCTCACCGGAGCGCCTCGCGAGCGTCCCCGGGCCCGCCTCCCCGACGCCCCCGCGGAGCCGCGGGAGAAGCTTCTCCCCTTCCCGCCCCTCCTTCCCGGCCCCCACCCCCACCCCGGGATGACCAACCGGACGGAGCTGTGGACTCCGGCTGAGTGTCCGCCAGGACCTGGGCGTTGAAACCCAAAAGGTGTTATGTTGCCTTGAGTGCCCCTTGGCCCTTGCGAGTGCCAAATCTTACCTTTTTTTCCTGAACGGCAGTCGCAGAAGGAAATACCCGGTAATACTGCCATGTTCAGTTCTTGGGGTTTCTGACATCTGTACACACAGGGAAGTCAATTCACATTGATCTTTTGGTCAAATGAGAACAAAACAAAACATAGAAGTCCGTCAACAATAGTTGGAGTCTTGTGATTCAGTGAACACGGTCTTGGTATGAGGAGTACGGAAATACCCCTTCCCTGAAAGCCACCGGGTCTCAAACCGTGTAAAGATCACTAGTATTTGAACTGCTTACTCCACCTCTCTTACAAGGATCTAGATAATGAGTGTGAGAACTCTTAGCATTTTATTGTGCCTCTCTTCTACATGTTTTTCCCACAAATTCACAGTTAAGAGTGAAAAAATATGGTCAGGCTGCCACTTACTAACTGGATAAGCTTGGACATGAAAACCTAAGTTTCAGTGTTCTTGTCTGTAAAAACACAACGGTCATAGTTAACAACCTGACAGGTTTATTGTGAGGATTATTTACAACACAACTTGACGCACAGTATGCCTGCCATATAGTACGCCTGCTACATATATTTTAAAATAGCTTTACGGAAGTTTAATTGTCATAGGATAAACTATGCATATTTAGAGTGAAGGGTTTTGCCATATGAATACACACAAAACTATCACCGCCATCAAGTTCAGGAACATACGCATCACCTCCAAAAGTTTTCCCGTGCCTCCTTATGATTCCTCCATGCATCACTCCCACACTGACTCCCTCTCCAGGCAACCGCTAATCTTTCTATTATTGTACATTGGTTTACATTTTCCAGAATTTCAAACAAATGGAATCATACATTATGTGCTCTTTTTTTTTTTTGTGGCTCCTTCCACTCAGCATAATTATTTTGAGATTATTCTGTAGTCGATCATTCAGTTGTCTATCAGTTCATTCCCTTTTATTGATGAGTAGTATTCATTAGGAGGATATGCCACAATTTGTTTACCCATTCATCTGCTGATGGTATTTAGGCTATTTCCAGTTTGTGCCTATTACAAGTAAAGCTGTTATGCACATTTGTGTGCAAGTCTTTGTATAAACATATGCTTTCATTTCTTTGGGGTATGAACATCTAGGAATGGAATGACTGAGTCCTATTCTAGGTGTATATTTAACATACTAGGAAAGGGCCAAACTGCCTTCCAAAGTGGTGGTGGCATTTTACATTCATACTAGCAGTACACGAGAGTTTCAGTCGTTCTACATCAGTGATTTTCAACCGTATTCATCTCATGGCACACACAAGCTAGTTACTAAAATTCTTCAGCGCACCAAAAAATACAGTTTTTGCCGGTCCAACAAAAAAATAGGTATATTTTTTATTCATTCACACCGGACAACTATTGTTGTGTTGACTGTTGTCATTTTTTTTTTATTTGACAATCTAAGGGAAAAGAGGCCAGTGCCCCTGACTAAATACTCAGGTATTGCATGTTTTAAAAATCCTTGTGGCACCCCAGTTGAAAATCGCTGCTCTGCATCCTTGACAACATTAGGTATGGTCAATTTTTTCATTTTAGCCATTCTAACAGGTAAGTAGTGTTATCTTACTGTGGTTTGCACTGGAATTTCCTTAATGACCAATAATATTGAGCATCTTTTCCTGGTCTTATTTGTCATCGGTAAACCTTCTTGGGTGAATGTTCAAATCTTCTCTCTTAAGTTGGGTTGCTTGTTATCTTACTGAGTTTTGAGAGATGTTTACATATTCTGACTATAAGTCTTTTCTCAAGTTTGTGATTTGTAAATTTTGTCTCCCAGTCAGAGCATAACTTTTTATTATCTTAAAGGTGCCCTTCATAGAGCAGAAATTCATAATTTTTATGAAATCTGATGTATATTATCTCTTCTGTGGATCATGCTTTTGAAGTCATATCTGAGTTTTTTAACATAAATATCTAGTTATTCCTGCATTATCTGATTACCCTTGCACCTTTGTTAAAAATTAATCAGGTATGTTAAGGGTCTATTTCTGGATTCTATATTCTATTTCATCAATCTATTTGTCTATCTTGACATTAATACAATACTGTCTCAATTGCTCTTGCTTCATAATAAATCTTGAAGTCAGATAGTATAAGCCCTCTGACTCTGTTCTTCTTTTTTAAATACTGATGTTGCTATTCTAGGTCATTTGCATTTCCATATAAATTTTAGAATCAGCTTGTCAAATTCTGCAAAAAAAAAGCCCTCTGGGATTTTTATCAAGATTGCATTGACTCTACAGATCAATTCAGAGACGACAGACATCATAACACAGTGTATATCATTCCATTTATTTTGGTTCTTGTGAATTTCTCTCAACAATGTTTTGTAGTTTTCAGATACAGGTTTTGCTCACCTTTCTTGGCCTTATTCCTAAATATTTCATATTTTTGATTCTATTGAATACCATTTTTACCTTTTAATTTCTGATTGTTTATCGTTAGTATATACAATTAAATTTTGTGTATTGATTTTATGTGCTACAACTTTGCTAAAGTCACTTATTAGCTCTAGTAGATTTTTTTGTGCATTCTAAGAGGTTTTCTACAGAGAAAGTAGTGTCACCTGCAAATAAAAACAGTTTTGTTTCTCCTTTCTAGTCTGAATGCCTTTTATTTATTTTTCTTGCCTTATTACACTGGCTAGAACCTCTAGTATAATTTTTTTGTTTTTGTTTTTATTTTTTTAATTTATTGATTTGATAGGGAGAAACATCAATTTGCTGTTCCTTCTATTTATGTATTTATTGGTTGACTTCTGTATGTGCCCTGAATTGGGATTGAGCCAAATACCTCAGCTTATCAGTTCCATCCAACTGAGCTACCTGGCCAGGGCTCTAGTACTATGTTGAATAGAGTGGAAAGAGCAAACATCTTTGCTTTGTTCCTCATATTAGAGGGGAAACATTCAATCTTTTGTCATTGTGCGATATAAGCTGTAGGTTCTTCTTAGCTACCCTTTATCCTGTGGAGCAAGGTCTCTTCTATCCCTATTTTCCTGGGACTTTTTAATGAGCTTTATCTAGCAGAATGTATAAGAAAGTCAGTGTGTTTTAAAGAGAAATTTGAGGTCACAGATTTTTTTTTAAAAATCCAATCCCATGAAATACAGGCACTCCTTCACAATAGACTTGCCTTTCTACATAGTTTTTATTTTGCATTTTCCAAAGCTGTATGGTTATTACAATCAGGATCTGTGCCCTCTTTCTTTAAAGCTGTTTTTTTTTTTCTGAAAATCAGACTCTTTGGAGCTATTATTAGACATTATTTGCCAAACAGTAAGAGAAGACAAACTTCTTTATCCTTTCTCCAATATTTTAAGGAACATGGAAATTCATCCTCATGGGATTACAAGGGTTTAAAGTAAGAATCTTCGACTTTCAAACTCCAGGTTACTAAACTTACAAACTTTTTAAAATATGAGAATATTTGCTGACTCCATAAGAATCTTTGAGGGCATCAAAAATGTCAAGGATTTACTTTTACAACTAAGCTTATATCAGGAAAAAAATTCAGTACACTGAGAAATGAGTTTCCATTTAGAAAGATGAAAGGATTAGACTTACCCACTGTTGCTTCAGAGGGCAAAACCAAGACTAGTGGTAGGAGTTCCTAGAAGATAGATGCCACTTTGGTGTGAGGAAAGATGGTCTAATAGAGCAAATCAGCAACAAAACCAACAGCCCCTGAGTAAGGAGCCAAAAGTGTTTGTTCAAGGAGACCCCATAAGCTAGGTTGTTCTGGACATTTTTAGGATCAGGGACCACTTTGACAATCTGATGAGAACTGTGGATCATTTTTCTTTCCTGATAAGTGTGCAGATCCATGCACACACATGCACATGTAGTAGAACACAGCTTTACATTCAATTTGAAACTCGTCCTTGAACTCCAAATGAAGAGTGCCCAGTGTACACAGATGTTTAAAGCATGAAGTGGGACTCTGCCCTTCCCACTCTGAGAGCCTGTGAGCCTCTGGTTCTATCCCCATCCTTACCACTACTTTTGGAGGTCATCTAGGGTTTTCCGATGGAAATCCAGCAGAAGTACTTTTCTTCTTTTAATGTTCTGCCTCACTACTTCTGCACAGTAAAAATTTACTTAATCTTCTATCCCTCATTCCAGACATTACTGCTTCCTTTAAATTTACCATTCCCTTCAATAGAAACAGGATTTAATTCCTTAGCTTTCTGTGATGCCAGCAGACTCCAGTCTGAAGATTTTATCTCTGAGATTACTCCTAATCTTCTCCCACACTGGCAAGCCCTGCAAAAATGTTGCCGTGGAAGATATCACTCTAGTCTTGCTTTTCACTGCATCAGTGTGAAATTCTCCACAACAATGTGCCTCATGTGTTAGCCTGTGGACTTTTGGTCTATCCTGCTTTTGGTTTGTCTTACTTTCAGCTTATCTGGCTTTTTATTATAGCTTTGCAAATAATTTACCAATTAATTGAGTCAAACTGCACCTACAAGAGCATACTGCATGCCTCATGGTCAGCATCTGGAACTCCATCGATGGCACTGCTATGCATCCTGTGTACTACATACTCTCTTTGGTAGACATAGTTGAGAGGCAGTATTCAAAGTGTTCAGCCACATGGACTGTGGAACAAGATGTCAGGAATTCAAATCCAATCATCAGCATGTTTTATAATCTTGGGCAAGTTATGTAACTACTGTACTTTGGTATTCTTATCTGTTAAATGGAATTAATGATGGCTCCTCTCTCATAATGCTTTTATAACAAGATTATATTAGTGTACATAACTGCTTCGAACAGTGCCAAGCACCTACTAGGGACTCTGTAAGTATTGATTTATTATTCATATGCTCTAGATAGAAACTTCCATCTCCACTCACTTCACTTCTAAGGACCCTAAGTCCTGGGAGCTCTTGCTCCCTTATGCCTTTTACTCTATACCTTCCTTTCCAATGTCATTGCCCTGATCGTCTCTTGCTTCTGCTACAATGACAAGGGTATTGTTAATAGAGTATTATTAATTCTCGCTTCTCTCCCCAACCATGTGTCTTGGGATTGAGTTGCGACCTGCTAAGTTCAATATTAACTTAGCAGACATAATTCAAGCAGAGGCTTTGCATGTGCCTGCACACCATTTGGCTTGGTCGCTTGCAATGAGATCCACCATGAGAAGCTCCACCATGAGAAGCTCCACCATGAGAAGATCCACCATGAGAAGCTCCACCATGAGAAGCTCCACCATGAGAAGATCCACCATGAGATGATCCACCATGAGAAGCTCCACCATGAGAAGATCCACCATGAGAAGCTCCACCATGAGAAGCTCCACCATGAGAAGCTCCACCATGAGAAGATCCACCATGAGAAGCTCCACCATGAAAAGAGCACATCCTCAGGTACTCTCTGGTCCAGGCCTACAGTGGAGACTCATGGAACAAATCTGGACCTACAGCCTGCAGCCTGGAATCCAGCCTAACCTACCTGAATTGTAGCCAACCCCGAGGCCCACAAGGGAGAAAGACTTACTTTGGGGGTGGTTTGTTATGCAGCATTAACACAGCAACAGCTGACTAACACAGCCAACTTCTGGCCTAGTCTTTCTTTTTAAGCTCATCTTCATGATGCCAGATTTGTCTCTCTAAAACATAAAATTCATCACGTTATTTACTTTAAAAAAATATTTGAGGCTCCTTATACTTCTCAGAATAGAATCGAAACTGCACAGTATCACCTTCCAAGCTCTTTACAGTTAGGCCCCAGCCTACCTTTTCATCCTCGCATCCTGTCGCTTTAATGCACTGCCCTGGCCATGGAGTCCTGTGCAGTTCATAAGGAAGTTGTGCACTGCCAAGCCTGTGCACGTGACCATCTGTCTTCCCCTGGTCAACTATTCTTCATTTTTCAAGGAGCAACCTCATGTTTTATGCTTCATCAGATTTTCTCTAACTTCCTCCCAAATCAAAATCAATCATCTGGTATACATTTTTCTTAGAGGAATAATCACAATGTATTGCATTGAATATATATGTATATTCTATCTTTCCAGCTCTCATTTCCGTTTCCAGAGATGAAGACTGCATTCCTGGTACTCCATTGAACCTGGACAAAATATAATGTGACAGACAATACTTTGCATATGTTGCCTGCCGCCTCATAGCTTAGCTTCATTTCCTCCCTTCCCTCCTTGCACGAACATGTTACCTTCTAGAAGCACTGGAATGCTTTTAGTTAACCCCCAAATGTCCGATGCCTGCAGCTTCCAAACTGTGTACCAAGGCAGCCCAGGACATTTAACTCAGAGGGGCTCTGGAAGATATTTTAATGTTTAGAGGGAAATACACTGATAATTAATATCTGTCAGATGCTGCACAAACTAACTTGTGTAGTTCACTATTTCCACATTAGATGAAAAACATTCCTTTCAGGGACGTTATCTCTTTGCAGCGTTGGAATTTCAAGAGTTGCTACAACCAAAAGCACACACCGGTGGTGGTGGTGTCCAATCTGATGCCGACATCTGAGAAACTGTGTGGGGCCCAGCAGGTGCACGCATCCCATTAGTATGCCATTGTGGTTACCTAGTAATAAAAAAAGTATTTTCTTTCAATGTATGTTATTACTTGTTCAAGAAGCTACTTCATTATTAGGACATAAACACTATTAAGTTGTTTAGGCTACTTTGCCAGTAATGGAACTAAATGGTAGGCATTACTGTTGGCCCAGGGATGCCATGAAGAAGTCCCCAAGATGTGAGGGTGCAGTAAACTGGGAAAACTTGGAAATGTCTGCCCCGTGCTGTTTGGCCCTTCCAGGCCTGTGCCCGCGCCATTTCTGTACTTGAAAGACCCAGGTTCATCTGGCAAACGCTCATGTGTCCTTCCAGAAAACCTGCTTGGGGTCATCCTCCACAAAGTCTCCTTTGACTTTTATTGACAGAGATTTGACTTTTATTGGCGGAAGAGTTCAGCCCAGCACCTACGTCATGTAGGAGTTCCTCCTCCCTGTCTGTCAGCATTCTTTGTCCAGTAATGCTCATCCGATAATAAAAACTTCGTCCCCAAGAAGAAACTCTAGTGTCATCTTTGACTATTGTCTTTCTCTCGGATGTCTCATCTGACCCGTCAGAAAACCCGGAATATAATCTCTCTCACCACAGCTCCCAGGTCGCCACTATCTTTTACCTGGCTCTTTTCAACAGCCTCTAGCTGACCTCCCTGTTTCTGCCCTGGTCCCTTTTCAACCTCTTCTCAACTCAACACCCAAAAGGATCCTTTTCTTTTTCTTTTTCTCCTCACCAAGGACATACTTATTGACTTTAGAGAGGGGGGAAGGAAGGGAGTGAGAGAGAGAGAGAAACATCAGTTAGTTGCCTCTCGTACACATCCAACCAGAGACCAAACACTCAGCCTAGGCATGTGCCCTGACTGGGGATTGAAGCCCCAGCCTTTTGGTGTATAGGACAATTCTCTAACTAGCTGAGCCACACTGGCCAGGGCAAGAAGGATCCTTTTAAGTAGAAGTTAGATCAAGTTACTCCACCCAAAACCCACTAATAACAGTAAAAACCAAACTCTGTACTATGAATTACAAGCCCCTCACCCCTCTCCCACCTTCACTATTGGCCCCTATCGATTCCCACATAGCCTCTCGTTTTATGTTCACACACACACACACACACACACACACACACACACACACACACACTGGCTCACCCATTACTCAAACACACCAGGCACAATCCTGTCTCAGGGCTTTGGCACTGCTGAGCCTTCTGCCTTCAACTCTCTTCCTCCAGGGAGCTACAGGCTGCTCCTTTATTCTCTTTATTTGTTTTTACATTTTATTTTATTTTTGATATTAGAGAGAGGGGAAGAGAGGGTGGAAGAGAGGACAAAAACATCAATATTAGAGAGAAACATCTATTGGTGGCTTACTGTACACACCCCAGGGGACCAAAGCCGCAACTCAAGCATGTGCCCTGACAGGGAATCGAACCAGAAACCCTTTGGTGTGCAGGATGGTGTCCAACCAACTGAGCCACACCGGCTGGGGTTCCATTATTCCCTTTAGATGTAAACTCAGATATCTCCTTCTCATGATGCCTTCCTTGGCCATCTTATCCAAAATTTCAGCCCCCACCCCCAATACTTCCTATTCCCCTTCCCTGCTTTATTTTTTAACTTAGTATGTATCATTATCTACCTCACTGTGTATTTTATCTTCATCTTGTTTATTACCTGACTCCCCCACTAGAACATCAACTCTGGGAGGGCAGGGATTTTTTGTTTGCTTTATTCACTGCTTTATCCTCAGTACCTGGAACAGTGTCTATTGGGCCCTCAAAATAAGTGTGCTGAATGAATGACAAAAGAAAACTGAAATGGGAACAATGTGTATGGTCTTCGTACAGGGCTAGACAAATAGATCAATGAAACAGAATGGAAATTCCCAAACAGACCCCCACACATGTGAACCCTTGATGTGTGACCCCAGGTGGCATTACAGATCAACAGGAAATGACAGACTCTTCAATAAATGGCCCTGGAGCGGTGGGATAACCACATGGAAAATAATGAAGTCAGACCTCTACTTTCAGGTAAAATAGAGATCTAACTGCAAAAACCAGACGATAATGGCTTTGAATATAATGCTGGGAACTACCTTTATGACCTCGGGGGAAAGAAGGATTTCTGAAACTAGACACTAAAGGCAGTACCAGAAAGGAAAAGATAAATCCAGACCTGATAAAATTGAGTGTCTATTTTCCAAGTTACCATAAAGGAAGTGAAAAGACAAGGCATTGGGTAGGGAAAGTATTTGAAACACATGCAGCTAACATGGATCTAGGATTAAGAACTCCTGCAATCAAAAGAGTAAAACCACCATTAGAAACTGGGCACGAGACTTAGGCATTTCAAATGAAAGGGAACCCAAATGGTCAATAAACACACAAAGAGGCATTTAATCTTGTTAATAATCAAACAAGAATTCAAATAAAGCCACAACGAAATGCCTACCAGATTGACAAAGCAATTTAAAGTCTGACAATGCCAGATGTTGGTGTCGACAAGGAAGAGGGGGAACCTCCATACACCACTGGTGGGCATGTGACGTAGTACAGCCATTTTGCAGAACAGTGTGGCATTACCCAGTCAAACTGGGGACAGGCATGTTCTGTGTCCTAGCAGGTTCACTCCCCGGCACATACTTAGGAAATATATGCTCATGTGCACCCGGGTACCTGGAAAGAAGTGTTCATAAGGGCATGTTTACAATCGTTCAGTGTCCTTCGACGGTAGAATGAGTAACGGAAGTGCAGTAGAGTCACAGAGGGGACGACTCTTCAGCAATGAAGGTGAACTCACTGGAGCTGCTACGTGGGCCGACACGGAACACTCTCACAGACGTGTGGGACACAGAAGTGGGGCACAAAGTAGATGCAGGTGATTACTCCCTTCATATGAAGTTCAACAACAGATCAACTACTTTACATAATTTAGGGATCAGACATGGTTAGTGAAAGGATGAAGGAAAGCAGGGAAATAATAATCACCGAGGTCAGGGTGAGAGTCACCTCTGTGGGGGAAGAAAGAGAAACTGTAACTGAGAAGGGACAAATGAAGACTTCCTGGGGCCTGGCAATGTGTTGTTTCTGGCTGGGGTGCCATTTTACATGCCTTTGTATGCTAATTTTTCTTGCAAATGGGACTCTGCTTAATGCCCTCTCCTGCATGACGTTATCTCATAACAAAGTAAAATGTTAAAAGAGCGAAAACAAAGAGGAAAGCTGGGAGCTGTTAACACTAGAGACAGAAGTTAAAAGGTCTAAGAACATATAGTCTGGCAAAAAAAATGGAAATAATTAGATTACTGAAAGGGTGAGATGTTACATATGTCTGTGATATGGAGGATCCTACCACAGGTGTTATGTAAAAATAAGAAAAATCAATTTGTGAAACTGTTTCGGCAAATGTTCTATCCTGTGTACAAAAATATACTTATCAGGCAAGATAAATTAGTAAGAGTCTCAAGGAGTCATTTAAAACTTTTAGTTACGTTTTGTGAGGAAAATTGTGTACTAGAGTAGTATATTAATGAAGGTAGTACAAACTGCAATAACAAATAAGCACCATAACCCCACTGGCTGAACACAACAGAATTTCACTTCTCACGTGCAGCCCAGGGGTCCAGGTGCACTGCACGGTGTGCAGAGTGAAGCAGCTTTGCTCCATGCAGTCATTCGGGAACCTCCCGGATGTCACCCTCAGCTGCAGACCCCACAGGCAGTTTTTATGGTTACGCCTAGAAGTGGGCACATCGCTTCTGCCCACATTCCATTGGCCAGAATTTAATCACACGGTCCCATATGCAAGGAAGGTTGGGAAATATAGTCCTTTGCTAGAAGCCACTTCTCAGCAGCAACTCTACATTCTGAAAGGGCAGTATGAGACTTTATTGAACAGCTGGTCTTCACTGCTACAGTGGTATTTGTTATTTTAGGGCTTTGTGAAGGCTTCAGAATATACATTTTTTGAAGGTCAAGTATCCACTGCACATCAGTTATGGAGCATCATTACAGTACATTGTCTATACTGTGAAATTCATAATAAGGACTGTGTCTTTACAAAAAAACTGGTGAAAACAAAAAAATTCTTAACCCCTCCTCATACTTTACACAAAAGATGGCACAGTGCACAGAGTGTTCCGCGCCTTGCCTTTTATTCACTTAACAGTGTGTCTTGGAAATCTCCCCAAGTCCTTCCACAAAGAGCCTCCTCATTCGCTGTTATAGCTGCATGGTTTTGTGCTCTGTGGATGGTTTGTCATTTCTCTAACCAAGGACTGGCCTTATTTTCCCAGTGCCTAGTGCAGCACTGGATATATAGGTAGAGCGCTTCATGTTTGATAAATGAATACCTCTGCCCTCAAGAAGATAGTGCCATGATGAAGCACATAAACCTAGATATGCAGACAGCCAAAAACAAGATATATCACATTATATTTGGTAAGTTAATATTAAACAAACAGAGGTAACTTATTTTAGAAGGTAATTACTCAGGCAGTTGAGTGGGACTTGATGTCTAAGGGCCCAAGTTCTAGAGTCAGACCACCTGAGTGGCAGTCTCCGCCCCACCATTCACTAGGTGTATGACCTTGGGCAAGACAGTTATTCTTGTTTTTCCTCTGTTTCTTCATCTTACCTTGGACTAAGGAAATGGGATAATGCACATAAAGCGCTTTGCACCGCTCCTGGCCCTTCCCCAGCACTCAGTACAGGTAAGACATTATATGAAATGGGGCTAACAAGGGAAGCCTCGTGGAGCTGCGTTTTGATGGGGAAAGCAGCAGATAGCACAGATGGTCCAAAGATCTCATGGGAAGGAATGCCAGGAGCAGAGGTGTAGAGATGGGATCCTCAAGGATGGTGTGCGGATGTCAACAGATTCGTGGTTGAGGCACAGACAATCTCCCGAGAAGTCATGAAACAAGGAGAGTGCTGAGAGAGGCTTTGACAGCAAGCTAAAGCCTGTGCTCTGTACCAGTGCAAGCCAGAGCGCCAACCTCGCAATACCTCTGTTTCGGGAAGATAATTCCAACAAGCAGCATGCAGGATGGATGAGACAAGAGTCAGACCAGAGAGAAAAACTAATAATCCTGTGCTTCCACTTTGTGTTGATTTTGGCCCTTCACAAACTTGATCTCGTTCCATCCCCACTCAGCTCCATGGTGGAGGTGTTAGCAGCCCTGCTGTGGAAATAACCCAGGCTTGGAGAGGCCAGGCATATTGTCCATGGTTGAAGAATAACGAACTCGTCAAGTTAAATATCAGTCTGAAGTTGTCTGACCCCGAAGCAGAGGAGTGTCAGAGCTGACTCACACAGGCTTGCAAGAGCTAATAGTCAGAATTTCAGGGATTTTGTGAGCATTTGTTAAACATAGCCATTATCAAAAACTAAATGATGCAGCCCTGGTTAGTGTGGCTCAGGGGACTGAGTGTTGGCCTTCGAACAAAGAGGTCACTGGTTTGATTCCCAGTCGGGGCACACGCCTGGGTTGCAGGCCGGGGCCCCAGGAGGGGGCGTGCAAACTGAGCGATGTATCTCTCTCGCATCGATGTTTCTTTCCCACTTTTCCCCCCTCCCTCTCCCTCTCTCTCTAAAACAAAAATAAATAAATAAAATTAAATGATGCAACTTACAATTAAATAAATTAAGGTAATGATAATCAAAATTTGTCACGACCTAATTATCATCCTTACTTTTTACTAATGTCTGTGGTCTTAAGGTTCTCTCTCACTCTGCAGGGTGAAACACGACCACACAGAGCGCTACCACACACACATCTTCCCATCTCCACGTCGACGGCCGGAAATCAGTCACGACGGGATTAATCGCAACACACACTTGGCACACACTGCCTATCGTGGCTTCATTCACCACTTTGTTGGTTGTTCAGATGTAAGGAGGCGGTGGGAAAATGTTAGTAATAGAGACTGAACTTACACGTGCTGCATCTGTAGCTGCCACATTTTTCATCACCCAGAAACATTGGAGATTTCTGCAGTATTGGAAGACTGTTATTGCAATTCAGCAAAAAATTCACTTCCGTCGTTGACAAACGAGTGAAGTTCCAATGCATGTCTTTCTGTGCCCTTTGCTCTTACTCGCCCGTGCAAATGAAAACATCAACCAACACTCACGCCAGGACTGTGCTCGTTGGTCCGTGGCGACCACGGCCTGGCTACGGACGCAGCGGTAGGGAAAGTCTACCAAAGCGTTCTAGGGGGCTCGGTTGGCTAACTGGTCATTTACAACAATGACTAAAATATATTTAATACTAATTGTAAGTTGTGTGCTACACACCCTTTATATCAGTAAAATGTGTAACAAACATAGAGGTATGTGCATTTTCTTTTCCGGAGAGCCAGCTGCTGCACGTTTGCCAGTGCCCCACAGCTCTGAGCTGTCCTGCCACCTGCCTCCCGAGGGTGGAGGGAGGCCAGTCACACTTCTCCACATCCAGATAATGAGTGCCAGCTCCTGTCAAGCTTAGTATATTTATTTTAGGCAAACAATGATATTTTCCTTTGACCCATTCCCTGGTTTTCTTCTAGGTCCTTGAAATACATCACTGCTTATTTTCAGCTCAAATTATGCAAGTATGTAAGACTTTCTCTAAGTCTGTAAATAGTAATTTTCTGATGTTGCCTTTCCCTTCAACACACCGATGCATCAGTTCGAAGATGCACATTTCCTCCCACTGGAACATCTCGGGCAACTGAGAAGCCTGCTACGGTAACCACTGGCCCCGAGGCAGCTGCATCACTGCCTTCACGCACATGAACTTGGCCGTAGCTTTTCCACTGGCATCACTACAGATGAGTTTAAATGTCTTTCCAAAGATTTCTCATGGAAACAGAAGGTTATTGTAGTCACAAAAAGACAAGGAAACAGAGCAGCCAGGGCCAATTGGTAGTAACAAAGCAAATATTTCACTGGGAAGAATGGCCAAACTGCTACATCCTCTGTAGAGGCCCGAGGAAGGAGAAGACCCACAATTAGATGAAATTTTACTTCATTTTGTTCCTGAAATATATGCAAAAGCATGTCTATCATAACACTGCAAGCCAAGCAAAGAAGACAGCTGAAGACAGGGACAGCTGCCACGTCCCTTGGAATAAATCAGAGAAACCTCGAAGCAACGAGAAGCCACCGTGACCAATTCACGTGTCACCCGGGACCACTGGTAAAGCATGGCTTTGTATTTAATTAGCAACATGTTTCTCCCTGTACGTGGTTTGTTAAATAATGGTGCATGTTACAGTCTGCAGTATTTGGGATTTACTGGAGTCTGACTACTAGTTTAATTTTTCTCTCGTATCTACCATTTATGTCAGATGTCATACATTGCTTTGCATGTACATTAAAAACCTTGGATGTTTTGTACTTTGCTAGAGAAATGCAACAGCTACTTTGAAACAAAAAGAAGGCCGCCTCATGTATGATCTGCCCTGACTCTTTTGTGCTTCTCTTCCATCTTCCTTCCTTTAGAGTATAACGTAAGATCCAACTTCTTTCTTTTTTAAGATTTTACTTATTTATTTTTAGAGAGAGAAGAAGGGAGGGAGGAAGAGAGAGGGAGAAACATCAATGTGTGGTTGCCTCTCATGCGCCCCCCTACTGGGGACCTGGCTCACAACCCAGGCTTGTGCCCTGACTGGGAATCAAACCCGCCACCCCCTGGTTTGCGTGCAGGTGCGCAATCCACTGAGCCACACCAGCCAGGGCCCAACATCTTTCTTAAAATAACTTACAGATTGATGTATAATACACTTACAAAGACTGCAAACATTATAATGTAGATTTAAAAGAACAACTACAAAGTGAACACCACCAGAAGAAGAAGCAGACCATCAGTAACACCTCAGAAACCCTCCGCAGGCCTCCCAGTTACTGACTCCACTCTCCTCCCCAGGGAGAACCTTCTAACATCACAGATTAGTTCTGTCCATTGGAAAACATTACAGAAATTGAATGACATAGTTTATATTATTTTACTTTTTTTTTTTTTTTCACTCGATAATATGGCTGCGAGATTTATCAAAGTTATTGCATGCAGCTTGGCAGATGTGTTTTCACGGTTGTGTTGCCTTTCACGTGGCCCCTTTGCCTGCCTCACTGCCGACCCACACTTGGGTTGTTTCTGCGTCGGGGCTGTTTTCAAGAGTGCTGCTATCAACATTCTCGAACCTCTCTTCGTGCACCCGTGAACGATTTCTGCAGGTATGTGTCAGGGAGGGAATTCAGCCAATCAGAAGGTGTGTGCGAGCTCAGTCTCAGCAGATACTGCCAACGGCCTTTGCCATACGACAAAGTCGCGGCTGCGGAGCCACAGGAAAAGAACGGTCTCCAAAACAGTTGAAGCTCCGTCTTTCCCTCCTGCCATGCATAAAACCCAGTTCCAGCCGAATTCCAAATCTAACTGGGAGTCAAAGAATGCCAAAGTTTCCATGAGAAAATTTAGGAGAATATACAGAATGTATTCGAGAAAAAACGTTGCTGCCTCGGGCCTTCTGACCATGGGTGAAACAGCCCCATTCAGCTGGAGCAAACCACAGGAGAGGAATAGGGGTGCCCGTGCTTTTCAGATACACCGTGCAACCACCCGCAGGGGCTTGGGAGCGTTTTAATTGACCTCTCCTCTTCTTCCTCCATGTGTAAAACTGGTGAGAACATTCACCTTGCCTGACACCTTTCCGTCTAACACTGTCCTACATTCTTTGAATGGGATTCCCTGTCTCAACATTTCCCAGCACACAGGTTACTGGATGCTTCAAGGGGACCCCAGCAGCTCCCCCATCCGTCAGATGGCGTCCAGGACTGGTGTGGTGGCCATAGGAGGACAGGACAAATGACCTGCTTTCTTCAACTTAAAAGTTGAAAGGAAAAAAGAGATAATGGGAAGAAGCTCTATAGATGAAAAGGAACTTGAGAGACCTATCGTTCAATTGCAATGCCTGGCTCTTGATTTGAACAAACTGTAAAAACGAACAAGCATGCAAGCCTGAACTGAGTGAATATTTGATATTAAGCAATTATTGTTCATTTTTAAAGGGGGATAATGGCATCACGATGGTGTCCTTACAGTTAGGAGTCCTTGTCTTTTGGCGACCGTGCTGAGCTCGTCGCAAATGAACTGATGTGGGGCCGTGGGGAGGGGGCGTGTGGTGTGCAGGTCAGAAAAAGTTGTTCTGGACACAAGACGTCTGCATCTAGTGTCTGCTGGTCGAATTTAGGGAAACTATGAACTTTAATGGGAAGAAACATTTCCTCTGACTATTAACTAGAAATTAGCATTCTCTTCAACGATGAAAGTTGGCAACAAACTCAGCAGAATTTGTAGTTCTGTGACTTCGTCACCAATGGAAACCCAGATATCGTCGTGTCACATCACGGCAGCTGCAGATACCTTGCAGTTTGACATCCATGGCAACTTGTAACAGTGCTTCTGCCCCTGAGCAGCTCTGGCCTGACTGACCTCCTTGAGGGCAAGGGCGGTGTCATCTGTCCCTGCATCCCCACGCCCCGTGTGTGGCACCTCATAGGTGCTCAGAACTGCTTGTTGGAATGAATCGATTTTTAGAATTCTATTAATGTCTTGCTATCTGGGAACCCAAAGGCCCAAAGAAGTATTTTTAAGAAATAAAGAAAGAGCCCTGGCTGGCGTAGCTCAGTGGATTGAGCGCGGGCTGCGAACCAGGCATCGCAGGTTTGATTCCCAGTCGGGGCACATGCCTAGGTTGCAGGCCATGTCCCCCAGCAACCGCACATTGATGTTTCTCTCTCTCTCTCTCCCCCCCTCTCCCTTCCCTCTCTAAAAATAAATAAAAATAAAATATTAAAAAAAAAAGAAAGAAAGAAAGAAACAACATCTTGGAAGTTATTTTGCTTCTCTCTTGACTCTACAGAGTGGCCAACACTGGGCCTCTCCCATCTGCCGTTGTGTCTCCCTTTGGTTTACTGGCTTCCTCCAAGTATCAGGTGGTGAGATACCAGCCACCAAAGAGCTCACTATTCTTTTTATATATATTTTTTTAGATTTTATATATTTATTTTTAGAGAGAGGGGAAGGGAGGGAGAAAGAGAGGGAAAGAAATATCAGTGTGTGGTTGCCTCTCAGGTACCCTTACTGGAGATCTGGCCTGCAACCCAGGCATGTGCCCTGACTGGGAATTGAACTGGCGACCCTTTGGTTAGCAGGTGGCACTCAGTCCACTGGGCCACACCAGCCAGAGCAGAACACACTATTCTTCGATGTCAGTTTCAGACGTTCTGTTTTTGTATGACAACTCTCATTTCAAACAGCGGTCTAGTTTCCTGGCTTGGGCAATTCCTTCCCACGCCTGGCATGCATTCCTAGTCGTGATGTAGGTGATTGGCACAAGGAGATAGCCGTAGTCTCTCCCCACAAGGCAGGGGGCCCTAAGTTGGGGACACCTATGGAGAGAAGGTCAGTAAATAAATATTTTACTGTTGCAAGGGGAAAAACCCTGTGGGTAAGTGTAGAGGAAAAGCACTCAATACAATGACTTCTCCTGTAAATGTATCAGTTATCTATTGCCACTTCATAAACCACTCAAAATTTAGTAGCAAAAAACATCAACAACTTATTATTTCTTACTATTCTGTGGGTTGAAGGGCAGTTATGTTGACCCCTCCTGGACTTACTCCTGCACCTACACTCTAGGCTGAATGGTACAGAGTGGCCTCACTTGTGTCTGGGGCCTTGGCTGGGTTGGCAAGAATAGTTGAGATTGACATATATCTCAATATACATCACTGGCTCTCTCCACTGGCTCTCCTATCCCAGCCTCCTCAGCAGGGTAGTCACAGGGCAGAATCCCAGGAGGGCCAAACTGGGAGCTGCGAGGTCTTTTGAGTCTTGTTGGAAGTCATACATCACCACCACCTTGTTCCACTGGCCAAAGCAAATCAATACGCCAGCCCAGGTTCAAGAGGTGGAGAGCCAAGCTCCCTCTCTTGATAGGAAGAACAACAAAGAATTTGTGACTTTTTTGTTTTAGGGAGAGAGGAGAAGGGAAGGAGGAAAAAAAAGGAGATCAGTTGCCTCTTGCACACGCCCTGACCAGTGATGGAAACTGCAACCCAGGCATGTGCCCTGACCTACTGGGAATCGAACCAGCGACCTATCACTTCGCAGCACAATGCCCAACCAACTCAGCCACATACTGGTCAGGGCAGTGGCCATTTTTAATCCACCACACAATGTGGAAAAAAGTAGCATTTCCAGATGATAGGGCTGCTATCCTGTGCCAACAAATAACTCCTCCAGAAAGAACAGGGCCAAGTAGCAACATAAAAAATCTGGAGAAGGCCTTGAGCATCCCCGTAGACACAGAAATGAGATGGTAAGAGAAGCTGGGAACAGGCAGTCTTGAGTCCAATCCCAGTTCTGCCGATTTCCTGCTGTGCAACCTTGGAATAGTTGCTTAACCTTTCTGACCACCTTCTCCCTTTTAACAGAGAGAAAATATTAATTTACTGTTTGGCATATAGTAGGAACTTAGTAGATGTTAGGTTCTGTTTCCCTTGATCCTTACCCGAGGATTCAGAAAATCACGTAGTTCTTTTTATTTCTAACACATTTCATGATTTCTGACCATGTAGCATTGTCAGGATTAAAAGGGAGTTGGGAAGACAGGGAGAGAGGGGAAAGAAAAGTGACGTCGGAACCATATCTCCTTTTTACAGCTAAACAAGGCAACTGTATTACCCACTGACAGTGAGAAGCTGGGCCTCCACCTTCAGCGGGCCCACAAGCCATGCCTCTGAATCCACTCCCTCTGCCCAGCCCCCTTTTCAGCATGGGATGGGCTGCGCCTGGGGGCTCACGGGGGTCTCATCTCTCCATGAGCAGGTTCCCCCGGACCTGTTCTCAGCAGGCCACTCAACTGTGCGCTGTTTCTGCGTTGAGGTCTACTCTCCGGTGGTCTTGGTTGTTGGCCCTGCCCGGGTGGTGGTATGGAGATCCTAGGGGTAGAGAGCAGGTCAGGGGACTCCTTCAGTTCAGCAGCTGAAAAACCTTCCTGTCCCCTGGGGATGAGATCAGGGCTCCTGCTGCAGCAGCTAATAAGGTGAAGGCTGTGGGCCTGGCCATCTGCCAGCCAGGAGGGAGGAGGAGAGGGGCCCAGGGAGTTCATTCCTTACCGTCTAAGGGCAAGAACTCAGGAGGGTATACATATATTGATATATATATATATTCCTAGGTATACGTGAGTGTGTGTGTGTAAAGGTGGCCCAGGTCCAGGTTAAGTATCTCCACATCACTGGCCTCCACACTTTGCCCACCGGGACACCTCCCACAAGAAACTCCAGTGATGTCATGCACATGTACAGGTTGGAAACAAAAATTTCCCAAGACAACTGTGCGTGTATCCTGCGCAGTGCATTCGGCTGCTTTCTTTTCTACCCTATCCCATTTCACCTTTCACGTACTGTCCTCACCCCTCAGCACTCCTGCACCACCAGCTCCCCAAGCTCAGCGCCCCGCCAGGCCTGGCCCTCGCCAGGTGCTGTTGCGCCCACCTGGAACACTCACCGCGCAGGTGCTGGGACACTTCATTGTCTGGGTGTATTCCGGTCTTTGCCCAGAGCCCATCCCTCCTGGGAAGGCATTCCCCGACTACCCTATCAAAGTCACCCCCCCAGCCCCCGCCCCCCCCAATCCTGTCGTTTTCCATCACCTTTCCCTGCTTTCTGTGTCTTTGTAGCACGGACACAACCTGATATGTCACACGTATTTGCTGTGTACTTGTATTTGTGTGCTGTCTTTCTCCCCGACTAGAAAGTCCGTCCTGTGAAACATGGACTTGACCTATTTCGCTCACCGCCATGTCCACCTGCCTGGGCCACAGCAGCCACCAAGTAAATACCAGTTTTTAAAATTCTCTCTGTTTCTAGAGGCAAGAGGAGACACTATGATTTAACTAAACCGAGGCTTTTCTTCCTTTCCTCCCTCGCGGCCCCCGCCTGGCGTCCGCGGGCTCTGGCGCCCGTGGGGGGTTCTCTGCAGCCCACACCGCCTTCAGCAGGTGCTCAGCCTCTGCGGAATAACCAGCTGGATTCTCTGTGCTTCCACGTGGCTGTTCCTCCAGACTGCTGGGCAACCTTTTTTATTTCCATCAAGAATAAGAGAGGAAAGAAAGGAAGAGGAGGGAGACAAGCAGGGGGAGAAGAAAGACGGTGCTTCGGCCCTCACCTTCACCAGCTTTCTTGCCATGGAGAACGCCACTCCTGTCCAGCAGGCTTCCTTCCGCGGGGCTCACGCGCTTCACGTCCCCCGACTCGGGCGTCCTCCAGGGATGTTTGAGTCGTTTCTGCATAAAACAGCTGGAGAGTTCACTTTAACCGCATTCGGGAGCTCGAGTTTTCTGACTAGATAAAACCTGCTTCTCCCTCCTGACGGGCTGCATGTGACTCCTCCTGACTATTCTGAGTGGGGTGGGTTACTAGTAGTTTCTAATTAAGGGTTGTTAAAAAGGGATTTGATTGTTAGGTAGAAAAGACGGGGTGCACAGTGTATTGGTGGCTATGTAAAAGGGGCAGATGGAGAATATGCATCCGTTTTTGCTCGTCAATGCGTAAGGTACTCAGAAAATATACATAAGAAATGAATAACAGTGGGTACCCTAGCAGGTCTCTTGGGAACAGGAAAACTTCAGTTACCCAGTTCAAGCATTTAATCAGTCAGTCAGTCATGAGACAGTGGCCCAGGCAGGGGACAAGACGGTAAATTTAAGCCGTGTTTTGGAGGAGGAAGCAGCTTGTCTACAAGTGAAGACTGTGATGTCCTCGAGACTGCCACCAAAGGGGGCGGCGACACCAATCCTGATGCTCCGGGCCACTGGAAGACCCCAGAAGCCCCAGGGACTCCCACTGTTATTATATCAAATACGTACATTAAAATGCACTCACATTCCACAATAAATATGTCTTTGCCCTGAAAACTTGAAAGGATTTTTATAATTTTTGCTTTGGAAGTTATTTGGTTATGAGGGATATTTAATTTGCAATTGGCTACAATTTCCCAGAAGTCACTGTCTCTACTCAGGGATTCTTACGAAGTGAGAAAGCCTAGCCCACAAATTCTTTTCAAATGGAATGAATATGCATCAATGCTAAATTTTGTAGTTAATGAAGCTGACATAATGTTCTGTTTTTGCTGACATTTAATTATTTATTGCTTTTTTTTCTTTTTGTGTCTGAAGCCAACAATTCCTTTTTGGTTCTGTACAGGGTAAAACGGCCTCTGTGATGTGTGTACCCAACTTTCCTTTTGGAGCCTCAGGGTCAGGGGTTCCCTAGTCCCCACCTAACCTCCCTCCAATGCCCGGACCCCTCCCCAACCTTATTCAGCCAACCGTCTTCAAAGTGCCTCACGCTGCACTCTCTCCTCCTTCATCCTTCACCCTTCTTCGTTTCTCATCGTTTTTTTGCCACGGAAGAAATCCCCGTGACACCAGGTCTCCCTGAGCTCCGGGCTCAGCTAATGTGCTAATGCTCCAGGTGGCCAGCGACTCCCAGCCCAGGCAACATGTTTACAGCGTTTCCTAGTTCCATTTTAATTGAGTCTTTCTGGAGATACATTTGAATTCAAAGGACTCTCTTTAATGATGTAAATTTAGTGCTTACTTGTAGGAGATATTTCTGGGCAGGTGTAAAATCCTTTGGGAGTAACCTTCAAAAAAAAAAAAAAGCTTTTCCCCTGGAAGCTCACAATTAGTTGAGGAGATAACATGGGAACTAACCACATAACCGGGACATTAGACAGACAGCCCCATTAAGGGAGTGTGAGTGAAGGGCTGTGAGTGCTCGCATTAAAGAACTTGCTTCTCGCTGCAAGAACCACAAAGGGAGGCTTCCTGGAGGAGGTGACATTTAAATTGGAGCCTGAAGGATGGGTAGGATT
Organism: Tonatia bakeri; assembly: GCA_004024845.1. Classification (NCBI taxonomy): domain Eukaryota; kingdom Metazoa; phylum Chordata; class Mammalia; order Chiroptera; family Phyllostomidae; genus Tonatia; species Tonatia bakeri. The sequence goes on along the minus strand of PVIA01001468.1, from coordinate 225,946 downwards.
TGAGTGGGATTTTGGAAGCCTGCTTTGAGATTCGTCCCCCCTGACCAGCCAGTGCTCACGAGTCTCCAGCAGAGGGCAGGCTGAGCAAAGATGGGACGGAAAGTCTGTACTTCCACCAAGTTTTAGCAGGTCTCAGCCTACCCTGAACTGTCCCGACCGCTTTCTAGGCTCACTGAGAAGGGTGAGTCCTCTCAGAGTGAATTTTGAAGTTATTTTTTCCAAGTTTGAACTCCATATTTACACCATTGACTTTGCCTGGAAGCGATATTGAGTCTGTATTTTCCATCAATTTCCGTGGTGCAGGGCATTCCGAAGCCTTGTGCCTTCCCTCTTTGGGCACCAGCAATGCCCTGTCTGGAGAACGTAGGCTGGGCAGGTTTGGGGGTTCCAGGCTGAGGAAGAGGAGAGGTTCAACTTTTCTACCCGCCCCTCACTTTGTTCCTTCTATCTAAAGAACTGTGACCCAGGACACCTATTGCTTTAGTGCTTGAGCTGCGTGTCTTAGGACAGGTGACACAAAGGTTCATTTGCAAGTGGTTTCCTGAGGAAACATTCCCATTCCTGTAAGTTTAGGGGGACAGCAGAATAGGGAAGTCAGCGTTTGATTTCAGGTGCAGCCCCAGACTCAGCTGGATCCTGCAGGGGGCTCTGGAGTATAATTCGCAGCTCAGAGTCTGTCCCACCTGAGGGGAAAGGGATTGACTGTGCTTTTATGCTCCTGCTCCCACCACCCCAGAGGGATGCAAACTCGCAGGCACTTCCAGTTCTTGGTGCATCTGGGCAAAGCAGGTCTGCAGCCCGTTTTATCCTTTGAAGGCAGTTGCTGACAGGAGCCTTAAGGAGTTGAGCACACAGAAGCTGTGGGACAGACGCAGGGCTGGTGGCCAGGATCTAAGGGGATCAGGGAGAGCGCCTGCAGTGTTTGCCAGACTTTCCCAGGGCCCTTCCACTTGTCCAGTCTCCCCAGGACCAAAGACTTTGTCCTTTCAGGCACTGCACTGCTGGGTCAGGCGCTGCCAGGGAGTCCCATTCTCATGGGTGGAGCGTTCAGCCTCCCCAGGTGATGACCTGGGACCTAGCCATTGCCAGACTCAGGTAATAAAGAAAGAAAACAAAAGTTCTTGAGACTAATGGGCGCAGGAGAGAAAACAAACCGGTGGCCTTGGTGTAGGAGGTCACAGAGCAATAGCTCACTCTCAACAGAGGAAGACAAGAAAATTATCGAAGAGCTGGAGTATCAGTATCAGCAAGTGTGGACAGTAACGTATCAGGACCACGTGATGACCGGCATCGCACGGGTGCGAGAAGAGGCCTGGGGAAGCCTGGGAGGACTCGGAGTGCTCTCGCCTGCCCGCAGAGCCGCTCGCAATGTCTCGACGCCTCCTCCCGAGGGCCCGGTACTTGCTGCTCCAGTTCTCATCTCTGTCCCCTGACGCCTCCTGCCCCAGTGCCTCAAAATGCGTCCCTTCAGAATTCTCTTCGCTTGGCTACTCTCGGTCCAGAAAGCCCCGCAGACATAAAGCAGGGGAGCAATGCTCCAAAGGGCATTACATTTTACCCAGCTACCCCTCTGCTTGACTGAAGAGCAGGCCTTTGAAGCAAGGGCAGTCTTACCCACCTTGCAGGCTGCCTGACGTGGACTGTCTCTACTTGCAGCTCGAACCGCCAGGGGTGAACTAACTGGCAGGTGTGTTCAAAGTAGCGGTTCTCTTTTTCACCAGCTCCCTATGTGATTATGATGCTCATTAAAGAGTAAGAACCACCACCCAGCACTCCAAGGACAGGGCTGGTCCTCCAGAGAACTTTCCAAGCAGGGACCCTCGGGGAACTCCCTCATCTCTGTCAAGCCACAGGCCACCTTCTGAACCAGCTCCAGCCCCACCCTAGCACCCTGGGTTCCTGCACTTGCTCCTCTTTCTCTTTTTACCATAGCATTGACCACCTTATTTATCCTGTTCCTTGACTACAGCCACCCCCTCCCTCCCACTAGAACACAAGCTCCAGGAGGACGGAGACCTTTGCATCACTGATGGGTGTGCTCCAGTGCCTGGATGCAGTGTCCACACATTGTGCATGTCCGAGAAATACTTATTACATAAATGAGTGAAGTATTTCTGTGGAAAGACATCAGTGCAGCTGAAGACAAAGAGTATTCTGCTTCTAAGCTTCATTAGCATAGACATTGTGCTGGTAGTCCCCAAGGCCACTCTCGGGTACGGGACTCAGAAAAGCTCTAATACTCACAGTTACAGTCTATTACCACAGAAGGACATGGATTAAAGTCGGCAAAGGGAAAAGCACCAGGAGTGAAGTCCAGGAGAAACCAAGCCCAACCCCCCAGGTGTCTCCCCCCAGGGCAGCTGTGGGAGGACATGCTTATCTCCCCCAGAAACTGGCTGTGATGCCACAGGCCGAGTCCGCCGGCCAGAGGAGCAAGTCCAAGCCTTGTTGTCTGCGGTGTGTACGGGGAGCCATCACCCTCGCAAGTCACACTCCATGCCCGTGTGACTGATCTCTGTGCAGTCTCCAGCATCGCCCCGCTGGAGGTCAAACTGAGATAGCCTGGTCCAGGGCCGCAGGCGACAAAACCTGGCACTTATCACGAGTCACATTGTTGGCATACACTGCCTGGTCAAACTGACACAACGTGACCCAAGGCCTCGGCGTAGAAAGAAACGCTTATCAAGTAGGATCTTCCACAGTCTCAAAGGCTATCTCCCAGGACCCCAGTCCAGCGCTGGTCCTAAAGACAGGCCTCTCTTTGGAATGTCCAGTGTTTGAGCAACCCAGGCTGGTGAGTTACCACTTTTCTGCACAAATAAACAGACCCTCAACAGGGACCCAACTGAGCCTATTCTGCAATTAATGTATTTGGTGTTCATCTGACCTCTCCTTAAATGTCATTGCTTATTTCTACGGTGGCACATGTACTAATTCTGCCTCAGAATTAACATACATGGGCCATGTGTTAATTTAATAAAGAGTTAACCAGCGTTTACTACCTGCTAGGTGTGGGTGTTACTGGGAATGCAGAGGTGAGTGCAGTAGACCAGGAAAGAGGCTGCAGGCAAATGTCCACTTCAGAATGGTGTCATAATGTGCAGACCTAGACAGGAGGTGGTGAGGGACAGCACTAACGGGCCCTGAATGCTGTCTGTAAAAATGAAATAAGAATAACTCCCTTGGCCCTGACCAGTGTGGCTCAGTGGGCTGGGTATTGTCACTCAAAGCAAAAGTTTGATGGTTCAACTCCGGTAAGCGCACACACCTAGGGTGCGGGTTTGGTCCCCAGTCAGGGTGCATACTAGAGGCAACCGATCGATGTCTCTCTCTCACATGGGTGTTTTTCTCTCTTTTTCCCTCTTTAAAAATAGATAAATAAAATCTTTAAGAAGAAAGAGGGGGGAGCCCTGGCTGGCATAGCTCAGTGGATTGAGCGTGGGCTGCGAACCAGGCATTGCAGGTTTGATTCCCAGTCAGGGCACATGCCTAGGTTGCAGGCCATGTCCCCCAGCAACTGCACATTGATGTTTCTCTCTCTCCCTCTCTAAAAATAAATAAATAAAATCTTTAAAAAAAAGAAGAAAGAGGGGGGAAGGAGGAGGAGGGGGATAAGGAGGAAGACTGTCCTTAGGCAGTTGCAAGGACCACATAAGATGCGTATGCCCAAAGACTGCTGGGAAGAAAGAAGCCAAGCCCACTCACTCCCCTTCAGTTTGGGAAAAACGGAATCAAAGAGGAGCTGCTTCCAGGGCAACTGCGGTGCTTTCCGACCCGGACAGTCGGACAGTCGGGGCAGCGGAGAAGCAGGCCAGGCTCCCCTCCGCCCCAGACGCCAGAAGGTTTGCTCTCTGTGCTCCGCTCGATCCCAGCGTGGAGGTGCTAGTGTTTCTCGTTCCGAGGCACTGGCGGACAGACACCTTTCTTTCTGCGCACACCCTTCTGGCTGAGGACGGAGACTTCCGGCCTCTCCCCATGTGGAATCACACCGCTCTAAGGCTCTCGGGAGCTGGGTTGGGGTGGCGAGAACCTCTTCCTATCAGTGTACACAGCAGGCTCTCTGGGGGTGGGAAGGGAGTGGGGTATACAGTAGGAAAAAGCTTATTTAGTATTAAGAAATAATTTATATTTGGATAGTGAGCATCCGTTTAAAAGATTTAAGAAAGCCTCCTCTGAAGGCTCTGGGAGGTAAATTAATGTAGTTGAATGAGAAAAGGACTTTGGAGTGATATATGCAGCCTAATAGCTGTGTGATCTTGGAAACATTTCTTAGCATCTCTGAGCCTGTTTCTTCATCTATAAAATAGGAATACTTATATCTATAATACACTGTTCCACAGAAGGTATGTCTTATTTGAAGCTATGTGTAGCCCAACGCCATCCATATACCTCACCCAGTCCCAATTTCCTGGGGAGGCTGAGAGCAGTAGGAGGGGAGAGGAGCTGAGGGGGAAGAGGGCCTTGCTGAGTACGCTCTGGGGGGGGGGGGGGGGGGGGGGGGGGGGGGGGGGGGGGGGGGGGGGGGGGGGGGGGGGGGGGGGGGGGGGGGGGGGGGGGGGGGTTAATGTGGGCGGGAACCAGGGGTGCCCTGGGGCTGAGGTTGAAGAGAATGAGGTTGCGTAGTGTTTTCTGAGATGTGACAGTCTCGCATGTTTGTCCTGTGCAGGGGGAAGGCGGATGGGAAGGAACCAGCAGGAAGAATGGGGGCTGCAGGTGTGGGAGGGGCTGTGTGGAGGAGTAGCACGCGAGCAGGATGAGACCGGATGCAGGGAGGTGATTCACTTTCATCACCTTCCCCGGAAAAGTTGGAGACAGAACCAGCGAGCCCTTTGTCACGTAGACCGTGGAAGGCTGCCCTGGAGGCCCAGACTGGCCTATCCTTCCTCCTAGACGTTAGCTCCACCCTTCCTGGTTGGGACTAGCCAGTGGGAGGGACTCCAGCTCCAGGGATCTGATCCGCAAGGTCACAGCTGTGTGGCTCTCTCCCCAGTGAGAGAACACAGGTTCCTTCTGGTTGGATTTTTCCAATAGCTCATTAAAGGCCATACATAGCTGAGTCTGTGACCCAGCAGTGATGTGAATGGATCCGTGTCCCCTTTTCCAGGCAGGATCGAAGGCCACCAACCCCGCATTTGGGACTTGCATCCAATGTCAGCACATCTGGAGACCACGTGGACGTGTGCACTGGGCCATTCCTAACAGGGTTCCTGAGGGCCTAGGTCCTGCGAGGGACTTCTTTCTCCTGCTGCCACTGCCGTGGGCTTTCACCCACTGGGTTCCAGCCCCCAGCCTGCTTGGACCCTCCTAGCAGCCTCTGGTCCTCTCGACATGCGTCCCTGGTCGCCTACGTGTCCAGTCCTCCAGGCCTGTTCCACCTCTGTGGCTCCTGGCTCGCCACACCTAAAGCCCAGACGGATTCTGCTAAGTAATTTCTGCCCTCATTGGGGAACAATGCACTTGAAAGTGAGCTAAGAAACTAAACATGACCCCGTTGTTTATACTGTTGAAGAACTGGAGCCCAGGGAAGCAAACTAAAGCTAGTAAAGGTCACTCAGGACCAGGGCCGTATCTCCTCACTTCCCCCTGCCCCAGGCTGTGTGATGACCAGGAGGCCGGGGGCCCTCACAAAGGTCTTCCATCCTGTGGGTGAGGCCAGCCTCCTCCGTAACGTGATGTGCTCGTTTATGTCACCCCCTTCTAGGCCGGAAGCTCCAGAGTTTGTTCACTGCTGTGTCCTCGGCACTAGGGACAGTGACTGGCACAGAGTTAAGTGAACCATCATCATTCCTTGTTGAATCGCTAAGGAAGTCGGTGCAGCTGTGGCCAAACCACATCACTCAGCCCTGAGTGCTCCTGTGACCCTAGGAAACGGGAGGAGCTGAGCCAGTGTGGTCAGTCACGCACCACGATGTGTCGTCGATGTGTTGGACCAGGTGGGGAACTTGTGTAGGGGCCAACCTGTTCAGTTCCCTTCTTTGTGAGACCCGAGCCTTCCAGGCAATTGCCAGCTCATAAGGAACTCTCTTGCTTTGGCCTGTGGGAGGAAACAAGGCAACTTAGCTGTGGGAACCCGTCGGCAGTGCTGGGAGAAGAGGTTCCTCAGCCTTGAATTGAGCGAGCTGCTCGGCATTGTTTCTGGAGGGTCCCAGTGAGCCAGCACCGGCAGTGTCCCGGGGTGTGGCCCAGGACAGAGTGGACAGCATGTCTCTAGTGAGTGATGGGGGCAGCGGGGGCAGGATCTTGCTCAGCAGTGGGCAGGGCACAGGGAGCTGGGGCGTGAGATGGAAAGTCGTCATAAGCAGACATGAGTCGGCTCTGGGGGCTTTCAAGGGGGCCTGGGCGCCCTATAATAGCAGGTGGCAGACAGGAGACAGTCAGGAAAATTACCCTCGTGCCCTTTATGGAACTGTTTTTAACCTAGATCCACGTAACCTAGCACATAACCTGGCACCCACGTAACCTGAAGACCAAGCCCCGAGTAGTGGGGGCTCAGTGCTGGGCCCTCACCCGCTCTGGGCCTTGGAAGCAGACACCCTCATCCCACTCACTGCTCCCCGCACCGTGTGCACCCTCCTCCTCTCCACTCAGACATCTGCTCCCCACCCACTCCTCCATCACCACCCTCCCACCTCTCATCACCATTGCAGCCGATGCTGTCTGTCTGCACGCCCTCCTCCCTGCCCCTGTCACCGAGTCACTGGCCCTGGATTCGTCCGCCCACCCCTGCAGCTTTCCCGGCAGACAGCCTTCCTGCGCCCCAGCGGCCATTTCCAGCCCTGGGCATTCTCCGCCTCCCGCGGCAGCCAGCTCCATTCTTGGACAGTTTCGGCTCTGAGTTTCTGAGACAAGCACAGTCTGCCTCCTGAGAAGACACGCTGGTCCTAGGGACATCCTCTGGACGTACCTGAAAACCAGCCCACACTTTGTTTGCACAGCAGCTTTTCTCTCAGACGCTTGGCCTTAGAGTGATGTTCACTCCACGTGCACTTCCCCCAAGCCCAGTCACTTTTTTCGTCCCCCTCCTCTGCCCTTTGTCACCCCTGCCCTGGCCATGTGCAGAGCTCTCACCACCTCGTGCATGCTTCTCCCACTTCCGTTTCCCCCTCTTCCAAGTCTTCTGTCACAAGATGAAATTTCCCCAAACGCCGACTAGCACACAGCTCCTTATCGATACTGGCTTGCAGAGCCCTCACTGCTCAACCCGGCATTTTAAGGTCTTTCCTCTGCCTCCGACTTGTGTGCAATGCTTCCTTACACACAGTCCCCAGCTGCAAGCAAGCAGTGAAGTTCACCAGCGTCAGAACTTCTCCCACCAGTGCTCCCGACTCTGGGACCCGGTCCTCACCCTCTGCTCTCCCTCCTCCAATCCCAAGTTGGCTTTGGAGGTCGGACTACCTGAGTGAGGCTATGAAAGGAGCTCCCCCCACATCCTGCAGGACCTAGCCCTCACCTCTGTGCTTTGCAAAGGCTGTCTATTTTTGATGAGACTAATGGTAAGTCCTCGGAGACTTGCCCCACACCCTTTCGTAGGTGGGTGCTCAACCATGAATTTGGAGGACAATGATTCGAGAGACCCAGCTGCCAGGACTCCCTAAGTCTCTTCCCCAGTTTATTCAAGGGTCCCTCCTAGGGCATGCTTCGGGCTTCTCTGTGTCTCCAGCAGCCTCCGCAGACCACTCAGACAGTGTCGTCAGGGGCAGGGAAACCACCACTCCCCTGAGCCAAAGGCGTGGAGAGGGAGGAGTGGGTTGTGAGGGAGCCATCTGGCCACCGGCTATTACTTACTCAGGTTCCTGACTATTTGATCAGGGCTTGAGCTCTTCACATCTTAACAGTGAGTCCTTGAGTTCTTCCTGAGAAAACTTTTCTAGGATGGCTCGGGAGCGGTCACTACCTCCCTGGGCCATTCATTAAAAAAGAGAAGAAAAATGGTTGCATACCTGCCAATTCCTAGGCATTCTTTCCGAACACTGAATTCTTACTCATGCTCTCAGCTTCTCCTGCTGTTTTCAAGTGCTGTAACTGCTCTGTCTCCCATTTCATCTTTCTCCAGTGCTTTTATTTTTCAGGGTGTCCTTTTGCTTTTCTGCACACAGCAGGATGTTTTGGACGCAGGCCCCATGGTCAGGGATGCAGGAGCCGGCAGAGCATGGGTCCAAACACACAAACCCAGGCCCACTCTGGGCTCTGCTGCCACCGCCGTGCGCGTTTCAGTAACTTGTCTACCTTCCATGCCAGTTTCCCTAGTGAATGGGAGTGACAGCGCCCACCCACGTGTAGTAAGGACTAGACAACATATGTGTGACGTGCTTCACAGGCACATCTCTCACACACACACACACACACACACACACACACACACACACATACACACACGTGCTGCCAGTCAGGGACTCTCCAACCAGGAGCATCCACTCTGCGTGGCGGGCTGTGAGATGCCCAAGAAAGGCCTTTGAAGGTAATGCTAGTGAGGACGCAACTGTTAAAAAAGGACATGGAGGCCCTGATGACCGAACTTGGTCCTGGAGTCACACGGCTCAGTTACTGGAAAGCCTGTCATACTATTTTGCCTGGTTAGTCAAGGCATTTTCTCTTTATCGACGGTGACTGTTAGGGAGACCAGGTGATGGTAATCCATGGTGTAACTTCTGAGAAGGGGCAGGGCTTTGGGCACTATGACAATAGTAGAGAGGTGCCATCATTACCCTGTAGGGGCGTGGAAATCTAGTCACCCACCCGTCCCCTCTCGACCTACGGGGAGCACACTCAAAGATCAGTGGCTGAACAAGGACAGAGGATTTTGCCCTGGGCAAGCACCTCATAGCCCATAACCCTAATGGAAGGCTTGGCTGGAATGTTGGTCAGCAGAACATGGCTCAGGCCAGGAAGCCTAAACAAGGCCTCTCTGTTCCCGGGTTAGCACTGTAGACCACACGGACAGCGGCTACTGTGACCATGACTCCTTTCCCCTTGACTCTACCGCACAGCTGCAGATCGAGGACGGAAGGGTGAGGGAAGGGAGGATCTACTAGAGGGGGCCCAGAGGGCACTCAGAGCAGAGCCTGCCTTATCAGGCTTAACCCATTGTCTCCCCCATCCCACTAGAGGTTGGTGGCATTATCACTCCCTTTGTGTAGCGAACAAACTAAGGCACAGAGGAAGCAGGTTGTCCAAGGTCGCACAGTGTGAGGGCAGAGCTGGGAACGTGAACTCAGGCAGGCTTGCTCCTTGCTTACCTGTTTTGCGTCGCCTGCCGCTTGCTGAGAGCCTTTCTCCATCACAGCACAGTGCCTCCTACAGGAGCCATTTCCAACGTGGAAGAACGTCTGTACCGCAGAGGGGAGAAGAAGCTGCTTGGAAGCGAAGCAGCACGGAAGAGCCGCTTCGGGCAAAGGGGAAGCACCATAGTGGGTGCCGGGCAACCCTGCCTGCGTGTGCGAATCACCTGGAGAGAGTCTGACAAACACCAGGGCCTGTGTTTTCCCCAAGAGACTCTGTTTAGTTGGTGTAGAGTGGGAGCCAGACACTAGCAGGTTAAAGATCCCCTGAAGTGAGGATCATGTACAGAGAAGGGGAGAACCACCGACCTCAGCGAAGTTCCCTGGCTTCCTGAGGTTCAGTTTCTCCTGGGTTTTTTGTCAGACACATTTGGACATTTAATTACTTACAGCTCCTGCCTCATCCCTTGCTGACAGAATCCTAATTTTGTACAAGTATTGGAGTAGCAATGTGGTCATGGAAGACGGGCCCACCCCCAGAGGACGGAGCCTGATCACTCCAGGTCCAACAAGGACCCATCCCCTACCCCCCCACCCCCTGCCCTTCACATCTAAGAGACAGGCGTGTGGCCAGTTCTGACCAATGATGTGGGAAGAAGCAAACCACTTAGAAAGATTTTCCTCTTTAAAAGGGAGAGAAGCCCTGGCCACGTGGCTTGGCTGGAGTATCACTCTGTGAACCATAAAGGTCACAGGGTCAATTCCCAGTCAGGGCACATACCCGGTTGCAGGTTCGATCCCCGGTTGGGGCACATACGGGAGGCAACTAATCGATGTCTCTCACATCAACGTTTTTCCCTCTGTCTTTCCCTCCCTTCCCCTCTCTCTAAAATCAATAAATAAATATGAGGAGGAGGGCCCAAAACCCCAGAGTTATCAATATATTTTTTAAAGATTTTATTTATTTTTAGAGAGGGGGAAGGGAGGGAGAGAAACATCGATGTTCAAAAGAAACATGGATCAGTTGCCTCTTGCACACCCCCAACCGGCATGTCCCCTGACCAGGAATTGAACTGGCGACCTTTCGGTTTGAGGGACGATGCCCAACCCACTGAGCCACACCAGTCAGGGCATGGAGTGACAGCAAATTTTAAAAATCTGAATTTCTAAGCAGTGGAGAGTCCTTAAATATTAGCAATTACTGTCATCAGTCTGGTTGCGACTCCAAAATGAGCTCACTTTTCATGCTGTTTTGTCCCCCCGTAAGTCTATGGTGTCCACAAACTCAGGGCCCCCACAGCCTCCTCCTATGGCTCTGCCCCAAGGACCCAAGTGTCGGCCCCAAGGAGTTGCGCACGCCGCTCTCCAGGCACACCCAGCAGACACCACCACACTGCCCCCTCACCCACTGCATACTCTCCTTCACAGGTTCTGAAGTTGTCACCATTGTCTCAGCCCCTCGGTTCGAGCTCAAAGAACGCCACAGGTGTGAGCAGTTTACACAGACTTTATTTCTCACCCACTGAGCACAGGAAAGTCTGGGCAGGCAGAGGGGTCACAGCCGCCTCCCCTGGTCCACAGACAGGCCTGAGGCAGGGCGATGAGGGCGAGGGGTCCTGTTCCTACTGCAGATTGCTGTGGGTTTTCACGACGACACTGTTCTTGGGTCTATTTACACCATGGAGTGTGGGGAGGGTCCATTTCTTACACTAAAAATATATACTTTGGAATCTCTAAAACAAAAATATCTCTATCTCTACGTGAAACCTACTAGAAAGAAGAACTTAGAAAACAAGGGCAATGCACCAGCACCTCAAGTTGTCCCCTCCCGCGGGAAGGCTGCTCGGCCCTCCGCCACCCGCTAGCGTGGGACGGCAGCCAATCTAACCGATCAGACAGATAAACGCAGGTGAACAAGAGGGAGGCTTATCATCTCGGAGGAGTGAATGTGGGAGAAAGGAGCAGGGAGGAGGATTTTGGCCTCTTTTGCAAAAGTAGTAATTGCACATTCAGTTTGGTGCTCCTGCTTCCGACACGCCTGCACGTGTGAAAGCCTGCAGTCGGGCCCACTGCAAACCCGCGCAGAGAGGCCCTGGCTCTGCTGACGGCGGCGGGCGGGTTCTCTCTCTCTCCGGCAGTGCTAATGCCATCAGCCAGAAGAAGAGGTTCTGTGTTCGTCGGTGCTGAAAGTGGGCTCAGCTGAAGAAAAATGTCACTCCTCTCCTCTTCAGAAGGACTAGAAACCATTCCACTCCCTGCCGCTCAGTCTCCCGAGAGAACTGCGCCTGTGGGGGAGCCTCCACCGCCCGGTTTCCCGTGGAAACGGCCCACACAGCGCAGTGCTCCTTCCCTCCGCTCATGCTCCAAGGGTGACGACCCGGCTACTCCACACCTCTTTTGTTACGAAGATTAGCCTCCTTTCTGGTAAAGAAACGTTAACTGCCCATTCTCTACGATCAATGTAAGAGACCAGGGTGCCAAGAATCATAAAAAATAGATTTGGTAGAAAAAATCACTTCTATTTGGTCTTAGAATGTCTTTTTCTGTTTATACTGAAATATGGACGAGCCCGAGGGCTTGAGAATCCACAGACCCTCGTCCCAAATGAGAAAAACAACCATACCGCCCTCTCTGCGAGAAGCCCAGGACTACTCAACCTCCTCACTTCCCTCACCATCCTCAAAACTGTGGTGTTTCTTAGAAACTCTGATCAAGAACTTCTAGCCAGGGAGAATTTGAAAGGCTGAGTTAGTAAAGGGGCAGATCTTGGGTGGTGTCTTTGGTGGCCAGCTAGGGCCCACAGGAAGGACTTCTCCCTCAGGGGAGGCCCGACGGCTACAGCCAAAAGAAAGTCGAGAAGGCTGAGAACATTCAGTACAGGGCTCCCGTCTGTCCTGCCAGGGTGTGACTTGGAAACGTGGTAAGTCCCAGGGAACTGCAGTAACAAACTAGCAAACAGTTTAAAATCGCAGTGTTACCAGTAGACAGTCCAGAGCTCTGGAGAATCTCTCTCCCCCATTGGCCAAGGTGGTGGTAGGGGGCGGTTCTTACATTCAGAATGGGAAAAGCTAGAAATATCATTTGATAGGGCCGAAATGCAAAAAAAACTAGCAAGATAACTGAAGAGAGAAAAATCCCTCCCCTGCCCTATACCAGATTGGGGGTGGGGCCAGGGGAAAGCAGGCACATGTGCTGTAGAAGTCCAAACGGCACAGGGGAGGTGCTAGACCGTAGTCCTGCCAGGCTAGCCTGGGGAAGGAAGGGCTTGGCTGGGAGATGGACCCATCCGAAGTGCATGAGAGTGTTGGAAGTTGATTGGTCATGTTGAGAAAGCACCTGGTCCATACCATACCCAAGCCAATATAATCCCAGGGGAACAGAGAGGCTCCTGGGCTCCTGACCTGGACTCGCACTGTGCACTGGCCTGTTCTCTCCGCGGGTCGTGTGGCCTTAACAGCCACACAGCTCGCGGCCTCCAGGAGGGAGTCTCTCTCTGTCTTGCCTGCCTGGTGATGCACTAGTGCATGCACCTGCACAACTCTCTCACCTGGAGCCTGCAACCATGTGCTCTGGCAGGGCCACGTGGGCTCTGCACGCAGGGTCTAAGGGGGAGCCTGAAATAAAAAGCAGCCAGGAACAAGCTAAGCTACCTGGATGGGACTAAGACCACTTAGCAGCCACCTACCTGCGGGATCCAAAGGACTGTGCTTTAAAATGGAGCAGGAACTCCGGGCACTGGCTTTTGTCTTGGTCTTGCTGAGGATGGTTGGTCTCTTTCCACAGTGGAAAGAGAAGATGGGCTTTGAGACGGGAGTCCGCCATCTCCTGGACCACTCAGCACCTGAATAAAACCTCTTTCCTTGTGCACCAGCATCTGCCTCATTAGTTTGGTTTGTATGGTGGCAGGCAGCTGGACCTCCACTTTTTGTTCAGTTACGCTAGGAGAAGGTGCTAACTCTCTTGCAAAAGAAGAAATTTAGAGAAGTTGATAACGTAGCAGAGAGAACACACTGATAGTGCTTCCTATGCTAGTTACAAGGAAAGCCAGGGGACCTGGGCCAATGCTCCTGTGCTCCGGGGAAACGTGGAGACTCGGAACATGGACAGTGAAACCGATGGAGAAGATGCAGGGAGAAGTGCTGACCCCGGAGAGGACAGTCTGGGCTGTTGAGTAGGTAGCAAATAAAGCAGAACTGGGAACTGTCTGTCCTGAATGACCAGAAACCACAGCTTCCTAGATCAGAGACCTCTTGAAAATCACAGTGGTCAGAGCCTGAGATATCAGCCAAGCCTGAGAGAAGCATATGCCATATTTTCATCAAACATCTGTGACTAACATAAAAGCCGGTGACATCCCAGATGGAGAGAAACAGCAAATGTGCACATTGCCTTTTGGTTCGCTAACTACCCCTCTATCCTAAAGGCAAATTTACATGGACATGGAGACAGGGAAAGGAGCTGTACGTGGTAAAGACCAGATCTCCCGATCATTCCATCATCAGAAGTCTGAAATCATATATAGCCACAAAGAGCTAGCCTGTATTTTATGCAATCAAACATATCTGGCAATTTCACAGCATATTTCTGCTGGTCTTCACCTCTCCAGACCCTCCCTAAAAGTTGCAGGCTAGGAAGCAACCCACGCTCTTAGCAATGCCCGTCCTTTGGCCTTTGTACTAAGATGGCACTCATCATCGTTCTCTTAGATCCCTGGCCTCCACAAGACCAGCTCCTCAGGGCACCGGCCCACCGGCCCACCGGCCCACCGGCCCACCAGCACTCAGCTGCTCCTGAAACGTGCCCGGGCCCTAAAAGAGGCGGACTGCTTCTCTGGCCCAACCAAACCTGGGCACTGAAAGCACCTCACTACCTGCCTTGCTTTCTACCCCTAAGTCAGTTTCTCCCTATTGTTGGCTTAAACGCCTTTTTGGATAGACTGATCAGCCTACACTTGTCCTTGAGCTATTCTGTTGGAGAAGTCTGAGAGGGGAACTCCTGGATGGGGGGGGTGATGATATTAGTTTGATGTGCCCGCAGCTCAGGTGCACAGGCTGTTTAACAGCAGTGATGAAAGCTTGGTCGACAAATACACGCACACACACGCACACATGCACACACACGTACACACACACACACTGCTGCAGCCCCACCCCCACTCACCGCCTCCTACCCCAAATATAGCCCAGCCTGGCCCTGCCCTCACGCTGACTCGCCACAGACCCGAGCAAGGAAGCAGCCAGGCCTGAGATCGAATGTTGGGTGGGAGCTGGGGCATGAGAGAGAGTAAGACTAGGGACTGATTCCCACCACTGAGGTGTAGCAGAAATGAGCCTGGCCATGGTTGGAGAAAAATCTAATGGCCTAAAGGTGTCAGCATGCCCTTCCAAAGCAGCTAACTAGCGTCCCTGAGGTGCAGCAGCCCGGAGGCTGCACTTGGAAGGACCCGCAAGCGCACACGAGGCCCTGCAGCTGCTCTGCACCTCAGGCTCCCTGCCCCGAGGGAGACGCCAGGCGCCAGTACATCGGGGGAGAGGTTTTTCTGAGTGATACTGTCACCTACTCTTGTTGCATACAGGGCTTTTGCCGCTTACATTCCTTATAGCCATGCTGAGGCTAGAGGAACAGGCGATGAAGGCACCAGCCGCCCTACACTGAGATGGCAGGAGAAGATGGGAGGGGCTGGATGGAGGGAGAGCACAGGGGCGTCCTCAGGAAACAAAGGTAAGAAAGGCCGTGAGCTCAAGGAGTGCCCCGTAGAGGAGCAGAGAAAGCTGGCAGGAAAGCTTTTCCCATTGACAGGCTGCCTTTCGATTCTTCCAGATTAGGTAGGTAAATGGGTACAATCACTACATCTACCCTAAAATGACAAAATGTGAAGCTTCGGCTCACAAAGATTTTAATGCCCATGTAGCTGAGAGAATTCCTGTTCCTGTCCGTGCCACAGGAAAGGAAGGCGAAGCTGCTCCTACACCAGCCTTGTAAGGAAACTATCAGAAAACCAGGACCAAAGCCCACCACGTGAAGGGGCGGCACCGAACACCTGACAGCAGCCTGAAGGTCAGCGGCAGGACAGACGGCAGCTCGTTCGCAGCAGGCGCCCGTTCTGGGTGGGTGGTGTCCACCTTGTACCAGTTGTTAAATATTTTGAAAATCATCTGTGTATTAAAATAATTATGGCTCTAAGAAATAGGGAATATGAAAGAAATGCAGGATTCCTTCAGTATCACAGGTCCTTGGAGTAGGCCTACAATACACTGATATATTTTAAGAGTCTAAGGAATGCAAAATTCAACAAAGGTATGTAGCCGCCTCTTCACCTAGGAGAGGAGGGCACACTGAGAGAACGTCACACTGTACAAAGATTTTCCAGGACGGAAAACTAATATGATTGGATTCCCTGGGTGTTGACTTGCTTGCTGGTCACACTCTGTGTGCAAAGAAAGGGAAGATCTGTACATACTGGAGCCCAAACCATTGATACTCATTGCAAAAGAGGAGAGAAAAACTATAAATATAGTTGTAAACTAAACACCAAAATTAATTTTACCACTTACAGTTCCTTTCTTAATGTGGCTTTTTATATCTGAGAGCCAGACATTTGTCAGCCAACAGCAATTCCTGATGTTGGAGAAACCACACGGCTGATGGTGGCTTTGGTCCACTGAGTCGACGATGGTTTGCTACTAAGGCAGCTAAGGAGACATTATGTCAGCACTTGGACATCCCCAGGAAAGGAATCCAATGTGTCCTCCAGAGACAGCAGCAAGACACGGATGTTTCCACAACGTGGCCAGCGAAAACACCTTGTCTTCCTTTCTACTTACAAACAACAATCACCAAACCTTTCCCAATATCTAGAAAGCAGACACTATGACAAATTTTCAGCCTATGAAGTCCTGCCTAGTGTCTAAACTAATTCCTTTTGTAGCAATTTAAGTTCAGTCTCTCACTCTATCCTCGGTGAAACCAAGAGAAGCTACTCGTCCTCACTCAGCATCACTGATTTCCCCCCGAGCCTTTTCCTGTCTGAGCCAAACAGCTCCGATGTCCCTCCCTGGCCCTTTCGTCATCCAGGGATCTTGCTGAGTCGTGCAGTCTGCTGCTGGGGGACAATGAAGATGCACCCAGGTCAGAGGTGTCTTCTGGCTGCGGTGACAGGAACTGCCAATGCCCAGGTCGCTGACCTTCCTGACGGCCTCCGAGTCTGACCAGGGTCCCCCGGAGCAGCTGCCCAGGAGCCTACAGATCCTATGGGACTGGAGAGCCTTCCCCTGCTCTCTGCTCCCACTCCCCGTCCCCATCCTTCAGGAAGAGGGACCTTGCTGAAGGAATCCTCAATGGCAGAATGGATCCACATGGCTTGGCAGGCCAGCAGAGAGTTTCAGAGGAAATGTCTGGAAAATGGGACGCTGGGTGTTCAATGGAGGCAGTTCTGAAGAGAAAGACAAAGAAGAGGAGAAGTACCCACGGGAGGTGGCCTTCTGCTTCCACGTTCCCATCTGGCTGCTGGTACAGGGTGGCCGGGTGCCCTCCGGTGCACACCGTGAATGACTGAATGCGTCGGCCTGGTTTTGACATGACCGAGGACAGGGCCAGACTTGGTCTTGCGCCTTCTCTGAGAGATGCGCCATCTTCTCTGTAACCAGAACTTCCCTGCGGCACCTCACGGCCCAAATCTTCCATCCCAGCAAAGACTTTTAGTTGAAGAGACTGAATAGAAGTGTTACAATTAGACAAAAAGGGAACACATGATTCATCCCTGCTTTTAACACAATACTTTGAAGATGTCACCACCATTTGGATCTGGCTATATTTTAAGTTCATTTACAAGTAGACTAGTTCTCAACTAAAAATAACCTTGTGTGTTATACGTTTCAACAGCTGCCTGGATTTTCCTCTAAAGGAAACAAGATTCTATATTTCACTCACATTCCGCACAGATTTAGTTTAACCCATTCGATGAAGAAATAACCAGTCTCTCCTCAGAGTAGCTTTATGACGGAGGCCGTTGGTTTTATCCCCATTTTCCTGCTAAGTCAGCTGAGAGCCAGACACGGTGGCCTGCCCGATTATGCATGGAATTAATAACTGAACTAGGTCTCCTCATTTCCAGCCTACTCCTTTTTCTTTCCTTTTTTTTTAAAGATTTTATTTATTTACTTTTAGAGAGGGAAGGGAGAGGGAGAGAGAGAGAGAGAAACATCAATGTGCGGTTGCTGGGGGACATGGCCTGCAACCTAGGCATGTGCCCTGACTGGGAATTGAACCTGCGATGCCTGGTTTGCAGCCCGCACTCAATCCACTGAGCTACTCCAGCCAGGGCCAGCCTACTCCTTTTTCTTTTAACTAGAGAAGTTGCCTTTAATAAAATCTAAGAACTTCCCTTCAGTTTTCTGCCTAACTAAACTTAAATGGCGTTGGGACTAAATTATTCAGTTTGGGTGCACAGCCCGCCTCCCTGCTGGGAAAGATGCCTCACGTTCTTCCACCTTCGGCCTGACCCTGACTGAGTGTGATCTGCGCGGCTGACCAACAGTGCACAGAATCCAGCTTCCAAAATACAAAAACAGTTGCAATTTAATATTTCAAAATCTTTGCTTGGCAAAAATTCTCATGACAGAATTGTGTTCATACTGTCAACACAATCCAAGTATTTTGGTGACTTCCCAGGTTGTGTGGTTGCAGGAAGCGGAAATAATCTGTAGGTTTCAAAATGGGGACTAGCCAGAAGGTTAGGGGAACTACATAGACAAAATAAATTTACATCCCCAAATAATTCCATCTTGACTTTGGACCTGTATAAATGGGCGGCTCAAAACAGCATATCTGTTTAAATAGTTAGAAAACATTTTTACTTTCCTTAGGCTTACAGTTATTCTTGTGAGATTAGTAGCAGTCCTAGAAGGGATATTTATTAGACAAATTCAATTTCACAGCTAAAATATCTTTTACTTTCAACATTATTATTTTTAAAAGCCAGAAATAAATAAAAAGCATTATAGTTCTCTTTACCTCTTTTCCTTTGTAGTCCCAGAATTCATACTGAGAGCTTTCCAGACTGTGGTTTTAGGCATTTCGTCAGATATGTTGATCTCAGAGGGGTCACATCTGAAATGAGTATGTCGGACAGTAAATGCCAGATGCACCAATAAAATCCAGACCTCCGTCTACAATGACCACCCCCGACAGAAGGCCTGGAGGAGCCCAGCTAATGGCTCTCAGGAGCACTGGGAGTCAGATGGGAGGAACGGAGAGAAGCAAGGTGACCCTCAGGGTGCTAAGGGTTGGGCTGATGTGCCAGGTGGTGACCGGCCCTGCCCCCACAATCTGCACTCCTTCTGGAGGCCATGCTGAGGACAGCACCGAGATGCCAGTAGTGGTGGCATCAGGACCTCCAACTTATGGAGCGCTCTCTGTGTGCCAAGTACGGGGCTAAGCATTCTTCATTCATTTCCTCAATTACATGGCCAAATGTTCTACGTTTGTAGTTAACAAAGGACTCTAGCAGTGTATTATCTTAACTATCACAGATTCAGAGATGACTGACATCCTCATTTGGAGGTGCAGAAACCACAGTTCCCAGAGCTAAGTGACTATCGAAGGAGAAACCTCAGTAAGCGGAGCATCGAGACCTTGAATCCAGTCCTTGGTTGTCTAGAGCCCCAGAGAACTCTGAAGTTTTCTGTAAGCCAGGCTGTCTCCTTCCAAAGGGCCAGGAGAGCAGGCAGTAAGCATCCTAGTAAAGGAGGAACATTGCTCCTACTTTGCTGCCAGAGAATTCAAGGCCTACGGCTCCTTCTAGTACACCCTGTAGAAAGCTTAGTAAGGTCCGAAGATTCCATTTCTTCCGGGGTCAGTTTGAAAAACAAAAAGTCAAAATCACAGTAACAGAGAGTAGAATGGTGGTTAGCAGAGCTGGGCGGTGGGGGAAGGGAAGAGGGCGATCAAAGGGTGCAAACTTCCAGTTAATGAATTCTGCAGACCTGCAAACAGCATGGCGGCCATGGTTAATAGTAAAGTATTGTACACTTGAAAGTGCTAAGAAAGTGGATCGCAAGTGTTCTCGCCACAAAGAAAGAAGAGACTGGTGACTACAGGAGGTGATGGATATGTTATTAGTTCGATTGCAGTAATCATTTCACAATATATACGTACATCAAAAATTTTTAAATGTTCAAAGAAAAGACCTTCCTCACTTCCATCTCAGCATAAACCACAAGCAATTCAATGATTCAGCAATGAGTTATTCAGGAGTCAGATGACCTAGATCCCCTCTCCTCCTCCTTTGCCCTCTCTTGACCTCTGGGCTTCTTTCTGCTCGTGTGTACCTCGGGTCGAGCGGGAACGCGATGCCAGGAATGATACCACACAGGGACTAATGAGGCTTCCTGCGCCTTGTGGTGAGCAAGAGCTCCAGAGGGAAAGGGGCTGAAACCACTGGCAGAAAGAAGTAAGGAATTCTGTGCTCCCAGTTCAGTTCCCCCGGCTCATGGGACTGTGGGTGCCACGAGCCATGCTGGAATGGGCTGCCCGTCCCCAAAGGCTTGCCCAAGCTTGGGGGTTTCGTGGCCATTCTCTGAAAACCATGATCACGGGTCCTATTCATATTTGGAAGGTAGCAGAGAAAGGCAGGAGCAGCCCTGGTTTGAGGCACACACAGACTAGGGTTTGAGTCTTAAACTTTCTACTTAGCAGCACTATGGCCTCCGGCAAATCACCCAAAACCGTTCAGGCCTCAGTTTCCTCACTGAACAAACGTGGGCACTGAGACTTATATCAGAAAGTTGTTGGAAAGATTGAACGAGAGCACAGAGTGTATCTTCCAGCATAGCCCTGTCAAGAGAAGACACTCAGTGCGTGGGCTCTCCTCGTGATTCCCAGCGCTGGTCTAGTGCCTTGCCTGTAGCCGGCACTAAATCGTGGAAGGAACGGTGTTCTCACACGTTGGAACTGGAAGGCTGACTGTTCGTTCTTTATACCAGCAGCTGTAGTCATGACCCCCCAACCCTGACACACACAAAGTCAGGCATTTATGGAATAACCAAAACAGTCAACTCTGTGGTGTTGTGAGAATTTTACCTGAAACTGTTGTTCTTTCCAGGACTGCTTAGTAACTTCCTGCTCTCTAAGGGGAACTTGTCTCCCCCCATTTCTAACATTTTCTCAGCCTCCTGGAAGAAAAGGAGACATAATTATATCATGGACTGAGTAAAACCCTAAGTCAACACCAGCCCATTTTTTTCCTATCACCACAATTTCTATCAAAATTTTCTCATATTTTTTTAATAAAAAAGTATAATCTCTTTCCTAGATTTAATTCATCACAAAAAGAGAACAACTAAGTGTTTGTACCTATGGAATGGTATTTCTTTTAAATCCTGAATCTAGACCCAACTACCAATGTCCTGGAAACACAGGGGGAAGACAAACATGTTAAATGACACCAAAGGGCACATTTAGTAAAATCTAAACGGTGGGAAGCCCTATAGGTCAAAGACCCAGATTTTTCAACAAAAATTAAAAAAGATGGAAGGGGAACTCCTAAAGAGATTTAAGAAACATATCAACCAATGGCAATCATATGTGGATCCTGAGTCAACCATATCATTAAAAAATAAAAATAAGGCAACTGGGGGAAATATGAACGCCAAATGTTCTTTCTGCTTTTGTGTTCATTTCAAATGTTCCATAATAAAATGTTTCTTTAGAAATAATTCCATTAGTACAAAGGAAATAATTATAGAGAAAAGTATTTACAAGATGCTTAAATTAGTATAATTAATAATAAAACCTAAAACATCTATAAACTTTAATAAAGGGAGAATGTTTAGATTCATTATGATAATATAGAATATTATGCAGCCATTATAAGAATAAATATCATTATTTATTGTATAAACATATAGAAATATGAAAGGGTCATGAAATGAAGGAGAAAAAATCAGAATATATATAGCCCCCCCCAAATATACAATTATTACACCTGTGTGAAAACTGTGTTAAGGATTTAAAGATACCATAAAGAGCCCTGACTGGTGTGGCTCAGTGGGTTGGGTGTCATCTGTCAAACCGAAATGTCGCCAGTTTGATTCCCAGTCAGGGCACGTGCCTGGGTTGCAGGCCAGGCCCCTGGGTGGGGGTGTGCAAGAGGCAATCGATCAATGTTTTCTCTCACACATCAAGGTTTCTCTCCCTCTCTTTCTGCCTCCCTTCCCTTCTCTCTAAAAATAAATAAAATCTAAAAACAAAACAAAAACAAAGAGAGAGAGAATGTAAAGAAATGACCATAAATGTTGAATGCTGACATGAAATGTTGAGGTGAAATCTTCATTTTTTAAATTTGATTTAGTTTTAAAAATCATTTTATAAAGCATTTTCTTAGAAGTACAATATAGAAAGTAGTGTGATATGATGTTTACTAACCACCTTAAACTTAACATCCAAAAGACATATCTTGATTCCCCCCCAAATGTGCTGTTAGGTCTTCCCCATCTTAATAAACAGCACAACCATCCATCTCATTGTTCACCCCCAAATCCAAGTGTTGTCCTTGACTTCTCTCTCACCCATCCTCACTAAAATTAGCAAAACCTCTATCTTCAAAATAAGTCCCCAGTCCAGCCATTTTCACCAACTTTCCCTTAGCCTAAGCCACCACCACCTCTTGGCTAAACTATTGCCACAGATTTCTAACTCGGCTCTGGCTACCTCTCTCCCCCTTCCAGCCTCACGGGCTTTATGTTCTCCCGGCACACCAAGCTCATCCTGCCCTAAGACCTTCGCATGTGCTCTTCCCCCAGTGTGGAATGTTCCCACTACCAGATGTTATCATGACTTGCCCTTAACTTCAGGTTTCTGCTGAGATGTCTCCTTAGAGGCCCCACCACTGATCACCCTGAATAAAGTCACTTCCTCAACCCTTTATTTTTTTCCTAAAAGACATCACTACCCAAAACTTTATGTAAGTAAGTAAATAAATAAATAGGTGTATTTATATCTATATACACACACACACACATATATTATACATATATATAATGTAAAATTTTGTTTATGAAGATTTTGGATGCCTGAAACCTTTACATTTCATGTAGTGAATTCTATCAGTCCTTTCTTTAAAGTTTTCTTCCATTGCTTTTCTGCTTATAATTGGTAAAACTTATTTAGTAATACAAAATAGACCAATGGAATAGAATCAGGAGCCAGAAATAAATCCACGCATACGCGGTCAACTAGCACTTGGCAAGGGAGCCAAGAATACTCAATGGAGAAAGGATAATCTCTTTAATCGATGTCACTGGGGAAACTGAGTATTCACATGCAAAAGAAGGAAACCGGACCTCTGCCTTACACCATGCACAAAAGTTAACTCAAAATGGATTAAAGACTTAAATGTAAACTCTGAAACAATAGAACTCCTAGAAGAAAATACAGAGACAAAGCTCTTCGACCCTGTCCTTGGATGCGGACAGTGAGCACAGACGAGGACGTGACCCCAAAAGTACAAGCCACAAAAGTGAAAATAAACAAGTGGAACTACATCAAACAAAAAGCTTCTGCACAGCAAAAAATGATCGACAAAATGAAAAGGCAACAAGTGGGAGAAAATATTTACAAACCATATGTCTGATAAGGAGTTAATATAAAAATATATAAAGAACACATACAACTCAATAGCAAAAAACAAAAACAAACTAAATAATCCAATTTAAAAAATAGGCAAAGGACTCGAACAGACATTTTCCCAAAGAAGACACACAAAGACCAACAGGTATATGAAAAACTGGCTCAACATCCCAAATCATCAGGGAAAGGCAAATCAAAACCACAATAAAATATCACCTCACACCTGTTAGAAGGGCTATTATCAAAAAGACAAGAGATGACAACTGCTGGCAAGGATGTGAAAAAAAGACGCTGGCTGGCATAGCCCAGTGAACTGAGTGCGGGCCTGCGAATCAGAGGGCCACTGGTTCGATTCCCAGTCAGGGCACATACCTGGGTTGCAGGCCAGGTCCCCAGTTTGGGAAGCACGTGAGAGGCAACCACACATTGATATTTCTATCCCTCTCTTTCTCCTTCCCTTCTCCTCTCTCTAAAAATAAATAAAATCTTAAAAAAAAGAGACTCAACTTTAAAAAAGGATATGAGAAAAGGGAACCCGTGTGCACTGTTGATGGGAATGTGAATTGGTGCAGCCACTATAGAAAACAGTATGGAGGTTCCTCAAAAAATTAAAAATAGAACTATTGTATGATCCAGCAATTCCACTTCTGAGCACATAGCCAAAGGAAATGAAATCACTATCTCGAAGAGATATCTGCACCCCTATGTTTGTTGCAGCATTATTTACAATAGCCAAGACATGGAAACAACCTAAGTATCCATCGATAGATGAATGGATAAAGAACGTTATTACACATACACCCACCCACACACCCACACACACTGGAATATTACTCAGCCAGATAAAGGGAAATCCTGCCATTTGCAACAACATGAACAAATCTTGAGGGCGTTGTGCTAAGTGAAGTCAGCCAGACAGAGAAAGACAAACACTGTACAATCGCACTTATATGTGGAATCTAAAAGCACTGAAATCATAGAAACAACAGATTGGTGGTTACCAGGGGTGAGGAGAGATGGGGGAAATGGATAAAGGTAGTCAAAGGGTACAAACTTTCAGTTATAAGATGAATAAATTATGGGGATATAATGTACAGTATGGTGACTATACTGTATTATATATTTTAAAATTGTGAAAAGAGTAGATTTAAAAGTTCACACCACAAAAATAAGTGTGATCACGTGAGGTGATGGATGTGTTAACTAACCCTATTGTAGTAATCATTTTGCAATACACATATCAAATCATTATGTAGTATGCCTTAAACTTATGCTATAAAACAATGCTATATGTTCAGCTTATCTCAATAAAACTGGAAAAAATGCAAGATTTTTAAAGTTCAAGAGATAAGAAAACAATGTCTTTAAAATGCATTGCAAAGGACACTATTTCAGGCACTAACTGTAGTTGGAAACACTTTCAGGCTCGTTCAGTTCTTGGTCTGGTATTTTCTTTTTGCTACACATCTGTTCTTTGCACATACAGGCAACTGACTGGGGCCCACTGTGTGGATGGCAGACGCCAAGTGCCAAGGGAAATGAGGAAGGACAGAAAGTCTTATGCAAGTCATCTTTGTGCGGTGCCAACCACAACATCATCTGCAATCAGGTACATAACGAACTCTCAGAAATAATAGGTTTTGTATACTTGTCAAATTAGACCTTTTGGGAGAACATGAACCAATAGATCTGATAATGAGAGCATATTCTATGTTCATATTCTAAGTGTAAACCTGGTGAGTAGACTGTAGACAAGCAGAGAAAACAACGGGTTATCAAATCCAAAAATGAAGGACAGGCAGGGACAAGGATACTTAATCCTTCCTCAGCTATGAACACCTCTGGAGGAATCTCCCCAGCTCCCAAATATAACCCTGGGGACCCCAGACATGCTGACTTTTCCTGGGGCCCTTCCTATGTTCTGTAACTTGAGGCTGCCCCAGAGTATACAGTTGGTGCAAGAGCTATGACCTCTTCCTCCTTGGCCTTCTTTTTGGCATCATCCAACTTCTTCTTCTTGCTTTCAGGCATGAGATCATCCAGCCAGCTCAGCTCTCGCTTAGAGAAACAGAGATCCATGACTTTTCTGACGAAGACCAAGGCCAAAACCTAAAAAATAAATAAAGTGAATTAAAGGGCCTCATTTCCTGGAGTGAAAAGCAAAATCTTATTTTCACAGCAGACCAAGACATTTCATGCAAAATCAAACTGATAACAATCATTATACTTGCTTTTGGTTGACTGCCCTTTTTCTACCAGATACTAAGGTATTTTAGACACAATATTTTACTTAACTTTCATAACAATCCCATCACTTAGAGAGTAACTGATTTAATTTTTTCATTAAAAAGAGAAAACCCTTCATTTGCGATGGCCCTAAGAACTGCCCTTCCCTGGCTGGGGCCCCGCCAGAGGGGCTCCAGGGAGGTGCAGGGGTGGATAGCCTTTGCAGGAACTCGGCTACAGTGGGCCAGTCGTGCCCAGCCCAAGCACGCCTCCCCACTCGGGGAGGGGACCTGGAAGGACCATCTGGATTCCCACCGATCCTTTGCCTATACATTTCCCCACAAAATCCTTGCTTTATGCCTGTGTCATGGGCCTGTAGTGCTTGTGTCTCTGCCCTCTGGCCCGGTCTGATACTCATTTTATAAATGGAAAGCTGAGGGCCAAGGAGAGAGAATAACTTGCCTAAAATCTGACAGCAAATCACCTCAATATAAACAGCTCAGGGTGTCTCATTGCTGCTCCTCCCCAACCCATCCCCGCCCCCCGAAGGGGCCATGTTAGCCAAAGGAGAACCAATAACTCAGAATGACCTGCCTGGATTGACTGGTGTTCACCAGCTACCTCTGGTGACTGGACAATGAGTGAGGCAATTGAGTTTGTTAAATTCAACCACATTTCCCATAAATTTCAATTACTATTTTCCCATTGATTTGAAATTGGTAGTATCACTTCCAGGAGTTGTCAGGAATTTGCTACTTTTTAACCAAACACTCAACCCCTGAACATAACACCCAAATGCAGAAACCTATAGATATTCTGGCAAAACTGAGAAACCCGTCTGGAGAGTATATATCCAGGAGGCTGGGGAAAAGGAGCCCCTACTCCTGTTTCCTCAGCCTTGAATGTTCTTCCTGTGACACAGAGTTCTAAAGCACCTGAACAAGTTCCAAGCATTACACTCACGGCCTTTTCTCCCTAGAGGCCCACCCTGTGGGTAACTTGCAAACAGCCGACTGAATTCTCAGCTTTTTCAGGAAATAGAGTGAGGCAGAGAGAGGAAGGCATCAAGAGGAGGCGATGAAACAGTGAGGTGGCAAGAAAGTCATCACCCACCCCAGATTTAGAAAACAGCTTGTCACCTGTTGCACCATACACCGGCCAGCGTCCCTAGTCTCCTTCCAGCTAGAAAGGAGGTCACAATGTCCCAGTCACTTAGTGCTGGAGCGGCCTCTTTCTCTCTCCCAGTGGCTCAAAACAGTGCCTTTCTGCCATTTTCGGCATTTCTGATTGCAGTAAGTTCTAAATTAGAACTCTAATGCTTTGAAGTAATATGCAAATTATTGCAAACATGAAGAATCCTTTCCTCATCAGATGATTAACAAAAGAAGTCGGGGTGGGGAGGAAGAAGGAACAGGCAGACTGGCAGTCTTGAAAACACACGTGGCAAACTGCTACACACATGCACCCACCCCTCGAGGTCCCCCAATAATGCTCCTACAATACCAACCAAAAACAAAACTTCCTCATCAGTTAGGGATCAATGTCCAGATTTTACAAAGAACTCCTACAACTCAACAAAAAAACCAACCCCGATTTTAAAATCGGCAAAAACTTGAATAGACATTTCTCCAAAGAAGATGTACAAATAGCCCATAATCGTCAATAAGCACATGAAAAGATGCTCAACATCACTCATCATTAGGGGTATGCAAATCAAAACCAGAATGAGCAACCACTTTATACCCACTAGGATGGCTATGAACAAACAAACAAACAAACAAAACAAAAACAGCAGAAAATAAGTGTTGGCAAAGATGTGGAGAAACTGGAATGCTGTGCACTGCTGGTAGAAACGCAAAAATATAAAATGGTGCAACCGCTATGAAAACCAGTATAACAGGTCCTCAAAAAATTAAAACTCGAAGCATCATATGACCCGGAAATCCCACTTCTTGGTATTTACTCAAAAGAACTGAAGGCAGGGACACAAAACAGGCATTTGTTTCCTGTTGCCACTATTCACAGTCAAAGCATTAGTCTCGATAGCCAAAAGGTGTAAGAATTCAAGTGCCTACCAACAAATGAATAAACGAACTGTGGTTTATATAGATAATGGAATATTATTTATCATTTAGAAAGGAAGGAAATTCTGACACATATTACAACATGGGTGACCCCTGAAGACATTTTGCCAAGCGAAATAAGCAAATCACAAAAGGGCAAGTACTACAAGATTCCACTCACATGGGGAGCCTGGAGCAGTCAAATTCACAGACAGAAAGGAGAAGGGTGGTTTCCAGGGGCAGGTGAGAGGAGGGAATAGGGAGTTACTGTTTAACAGGTGCAGAGCTTCAGTTTTACAAGGTAAAAAGTTCTGGAGATGGATGGGGGTAATATTTATTCACTTAATGCCACTGAACTATACACTTAAAAATG
The DNA here is from genome assembly GCA_004024845.1 of Tonatia bakeri. Lineage (NCBI taxonomy): Eukaryota > Metazoa > Chordata > Mammalia > Chiroptera > Phyllostomidae > Tonatia > Tonatia bakeri. The sequence continues at coordinate 198,440 of PVIA01001468.1, read as the reverse complement.
GTTAAGACGGACCCGGGCTGGTGTGGCTCAGTGGACTGAGTGCTGGCCTGCAAACCAAATGGTCACAGTTTGATCCCCCGTCAGGGCACATGCCTGGGTTGCGGGCCAGGTCCCCAGTAGGGGGTGTGTGAGAGGCAACCACACATCGATGTTTCTCCCCTCTTTTTCTCACTCCCTTCCCCTCTTTAAAACTAAATAAATACAATCTTAAAAAAAATGGTTAAGATGGTAAATTTTATGTTATGTATATTTTACCACAATTTAAAAAATAGTAATTTTTTAAAACTCACCATCATTGGGAAGACGATGGCAGCTGGAGACGCCTTGATGACCCAGAGCAGCACAAGGCAGGTCAGCTGGATGAGGGTGAAGAGGTGCACTTTGCGGAGCGGCACGTGCCGAAGGTAAATGAAATCTGGCTGGTGCTTCGCAGGCATCCCAAAGAGCTTCAGACGATCAAAGAACTGAAAGAAGGGGACTGGAAACTTATTTTCAGGAAGTTTCTCTGGGTCAGAAACTTGTTAGGCCCATTTGTGTCTCTTACATCACCTGCTCTGAAAGGCAGGCAACACCACTTCCACCAGACAGAAATGCAAACCGAGTCTCAGAGAGAACAGGTAATTCAGCAAAGGTTGGTAAGAGATGAGAGTCACTTTTAAAATTCATCTTTTTAAATTCTAGGTTCAAATTTCTCTTTCCTATCCCACACTGTGGCTCCTGAGAGAGCTCTTTCTTAGGGATTGTTGAAAATACGATAAGGCAATTGTATCTTTCTATTATCAAAACCGAATCTCTTCCTGGTTATTAAAGGAGTTTGGGGATTCTCATTAAGATTTATAGTAAAAACATAACATGAAACCTCTTAACATTCCAGAGACAGAAAATACGACCTTCCTTCTGTAAAACGAAAAGCAGGCCTAGAGAGGTTAAATAAGCCATCCAGAGCCACATTGCAACTTGGTGTATGAGTATGACCACCAGACATTCCACAAAAACAAAGAGGACCCAGCCACCAACAGTAGAACCTGCTAGGTCATTATGTCATCTGGGGTACCCAAGTAATCAGTGACAAGCTCCTCAGTTTCTCTGTTCAAAGGAGTCAGAGTACCGGGCTGGTGGATGGGAAATGGCAGAGTGTGCCGGAAAGTGCCACGCGCTTCCCTGGAGCAGCTCCCACTGCTCCCCGATCTCTTCACCAAAGCACCCCCGGTAGGGCCCCTCTCTCACACTCTGGCCTGGCACTAAAACTAGCCCCTCCCCTGTGTGGAAGCCAGTTTGGTTCTTGACCAACCTTTCACATCTAAGATTACCAGCATCTGACAAAGCACCTAGTATTTAATGTTGTATCTGATATATTGTTGAAAAAAATAACAAATGACTGGAACCATGACATTGAGGCAGGCTACCCTGTAAGTCCCTGTAACCTTATGCCAACATGGCTATATTTTACTCAGTGTCCAAAGAAATGTCTAAAATAGCTTAACCAGCAAGACTACGAAAAGGTTTCACAAAAACTAGCTGGTGTAGCTGGTGCTGGCGCTGTCCCACATGGTAGGACGAGCACGCTCGCAGGGAGAAGACGCAGCCCTGGCTGGGCGGGGCATTACAGTACCTGAATCCCCTGCAGTGAAGACACTCCCATGTAGAGGAAAACCCCGTAGAGCACTGGCATCGGGATGAACTGAAGGCAAAGGGCAGAAAGACCAGAGATTACACTTGGCATCAACACACTCGGGACTATAACAACTTCTACGTCTCCAAGAAGGAAGTCACAAGCCCTGACTGGCGTGGCTCAGGGGTTGAGCTTTGTCCCACAAAGTGGAAGGTCGCAGGTTTGATTCCTGGTCAGGTCCCATGCCTGGGTTGCAGGCCAGGTCCCCCCTTGGGGGTGTGCAAGAGGCAGCCAATAGATTTCTCTCACACATTAATGTTTCTCTCCTGTCCTTCTCTCTCTAAAAATAAATAAATAAAAAATTTTAAAAAATCAAAAGAAGATGGAAGTCACAAAATCACAGCATAAACATTGCATGAATTTCTGCTGCCTTTTCATGATTCAGAAGTAGAAGCAAAAGAGACTATGATAAAAACCATTTTGCTCTAAAATGAAATGATTACACGTAAGTGTGATCTGGTCCTGGTTAAATCACAGGCCTCATGTTTTACCCCTATCTGGCTCTTCCTCCTCTGTGGGGACGGACACACGCACACACACCCTTTTTTTAACTAGCAAGAGAAAAAAAGGTGTATTTTTTTTCACTTTTTAAATGTTATTCTTCAATTATAGCTGGCATTCAATATTATTTTATTATTTTAAAAAGATTTTATTTATTTATTTTTAGAGAGAGAAGAAGGGAAGGAGAAAAAGAGGAAAGAGAAAGAAAAATCAGTTGATTGCCTCCTGCACGCCCCCTACTCGGCACCTGGCCCACACAACCCAGGCATGTGTCCTGATTGAGAATTGAACCAGCAACCCTTTGGTTCACAAGCCTGTGCTCAATCCATTGAGCTACAGCAGCCTGGCCTCAATATTATTTTATATTTGTCTCAGGTGCACAGCATAGTGGTTAGACAATTACGTAATTTACGAGGTGATCCTCCAATAAGTCTAGTACACACCCGGCACCATGCATGGTTATTACAACACTATTGACTATATCCCCTGTGCTGTACTCTACATCCCTGTGGCTGTTTTGTAACTATCATTTAGCACATCTCCCAGGGGTGTCCAACCTGTGGCCCATGGGCCACACGCAGGCCAGCACAGCTATGAATGCGGTCCAACACAAAATCATAAATTTACTTATGAGAGTTTTTTTGCTCATCAGTTCTCATTAGTGTTTGTGTATTTAATGTGTGGCCCAAAATAACTCTTCTTCTTCTGGTGTGGCCCAGAGACACCAAAAGGTTGGATGCCCCTAATCCCTGTACCTTTTTCTCCCAGCCCCTCAACCTCTCTCCCATCTGGCAACCCTCAGTGTGTTCTCTGTATCTGTGAGTCTACTTCTGTTTTGTTTGCTTACTTATTTTGTTCTTTAGATTTTATACATTAGTGAAATCATATTGTTTAGTCTTTTTCTGACTTATTTTCCTTAGCATAATATCCTCTATGTCCAACCATGTTGTCACAAATAGTAAGATTTCATTTGTTTTTACGGCCGAGTAACATTCTATTGTACCACCACTTTCTTATCCACTCATCTGCTGATGGGCGCGTGGGTTGTTTTCTCTTTCTGACAGTTCATTACTGGACACACACGCCCCTCTTTTGCAAAACCGATACCTCATTTTATTTTTTGATTACAGTTTGCATTCAAAATTTTGCATTAGTTTCAGGTGTATAAGACAGCAGGTAGACATTCATATAGGTTACAAAGTGTTCCCTCTGATCATTCAAGTGCCCACCTGGCACCATAGACAGTTATTAAAATATTATTAACTATGTTCCCGATACTTTATCTTACATCCTCATGCCTATTTTGTAATTACCAATTAGTACTTCTTAATCCCAACACCTGTTTTACCCTATAACCCAACACCCCTCCCCGCTGGCCCCCATCAGTTTGTTGTTTTATGTATAAGTATGTTTCCATTTTGCTTGTTCATTTGTTTTGTTCTTTTGTCCACATATAAGTGAGATCATGTGGTATTTGTCTTTGGCTTATTTCACTTAGCATAATATTCTCTAAGTCTACCCACGCTGCTGCAGACGGTAAGATCTGATTCGTTTTCACGGCTGAGTGGTGTTCCACTGTATACGGGCACCACAGCTGCTTTACCCACTTGTCCATCGGTGGGCACTTGGGTTGCTTCTATATTGTAAATGATGCTGCATGAGCATGGGGTGCATATATTCTTTCAAATTAGTGTTTTGGCTTTCTTCAGATATATACCCAGAAGTGGAATCCCTGGATCATAAGGCAGTTCCATTTTTAATTTTTTCAGGAACCTCCACACTGTTTTCCACAGTGGCTGCACCAGTCTGCACCCCCACCAACAGTGCACGAGGGTTCCTTTCGTCCACATCCTCGCCAGCACTTGTTCGTTGATTTAATTATGATAGCTTTTCTGACAGGTAGAAGCTGGTATTCATTGTGGTTTTGATTTGCATTTCTCTGACGATTAATGACATCAAGCATTTTTTAGTATGTCTATTGGCCACCTGTATGTCCTCTTTGGAGAGGTGTCTATTCAGGTCTTACGCCCACTTTTTAATTGAGTTAAAACAGGCACCTTTTAAACTTTTTGTAATCACACAATCATCTCCTTGGGAATTTGATGCATTTTAACATGGACTCTAAAAGTTTCCTTTTTTGCTAATAAGCCTTGAGGGCAAGAGTGGAGAGGTACGGTATCTTATCATAGAGGGAATGATTTGGGGAGAAATAGCAACATTATCATACTGCACTTAAGTATACACACACACACCTCTCACATCACATTTATTAATCCAGGTAATTTTTAGACCATCTCTACAAGTTAAGGAAATGAGACGTATAGAACCGAGACAAGGGAAGTCTCACAGCTGAAGACTAAACTTGCCCTGGCCAGGTAGCTGAGTTGGTTAGAACCTTGTCATGATAAACCAAGGTTGCGGGTTCTATCCCAGTCAGGGCACATACAATAATCAACCAATGAATACATAAATACTGGAACAAATCAATCAATCAATCTCTCTCTCTTTCTCCCCCTTTCAAAAGTTGATAAATAAAAATATTTTTTAAAAAAGACTAAACTCAACTTGCTTTTATTCTGGAGGTAAAGAATGTTCCCAAACATGATTCCTCTCGGAAATAGAAAATCCCCATTGGATTTTATGTTGTTCCGGCTCGAGAGTGAGTAGACATCTCAATGCGGCGCTAACTTGGTTTGTGGACCTATGAAGGGTTTTCTGAAGAACCCTCTGAGAGAGCCATGGGAAGGCGGGCCGTGCCCATCACCGTGACTCTGTGGTTACAGTCCTGGAGGAGCAGCGATCTTTGGGCTCTTCCCGTGGGCACCTACACCAGATGAGGAAGAGGGTGGGGCTGGGGACAGCGAGTGGAAGTGGGTAAGGGGAATGAGGAGAGGTGGCGAGGTTGAGTGGGAAGGAAGGGGGCAGGAATACAGTACAGAATCCTTTTCCATCCTTCTCAGTTCTCACCCTGAAATAGCGTTTGCCGTGCAGGCTGGGGTGTTCAAAGATTCACTAAAAAGAGGGGGACTGGAGGCAAGGAAGATAAGTGGTCCAGATGGGTGGGGCTGGGGGCCACGGCCACAGGGCCTTCCTTATCTCAGATGCAGGCCTTCCACCCACACACACAAATTTTTTCTTGTGTTTATCTTCCATCTTTCCAAAAATCCCCTTTTAACCCCAAATCTCACACCAGCCACTGCCCATTTTTCTATTCTACTTCACAGATAAGTCTCTTGAAAGAGCTTCCTGCTCACACTCTTAACTTCCTCACCTGCTATTTACTCTCCAGCCCCCTGTAATTCAGCTTCTGCCCTGGTTTTCTACTGTATCTGCTCTTTCCAGGTCACGTTAGGCGTCCGCGTGGCCAAGTCCAATGGCCTTTGTTTAGTCTTCATCCTCTAGGTAGTTTCTGCCCAATCCCTCCTACTCGAAATATGCCACTTGCATGGCTTCCCTGACACCACACCCCCCTGGTTTCCCTCCCACCTCTGGCAGCTTCTCCAGAGCCTCTGTTGTCCTCTCCGCTATCCAACTTCTAAATATGGGGCGCCTCAGATTCTGTTTCTGAGCGATATAATCAACTCCCTTGGCTTCCAATACCACCCACATGCTATTGACTCCTGCATTTACAATTTTAGTCCAGAACCCTCCTCTAGCCTCTTCACTCAGATGCTTCCTGAATATCTTACTCAAAATCTGGCCGCAGCCCTCACCCCTCACAAAATCACTTCCTCCTTCACGCAGTCTTCTCCGTCTTGGATGACGTCACTCTCAGTGTTGTATGAAAGGAGAGGTTAGCATTCCTCTTGACACGGATGGAAGAGGCTCTGGGGCCTAACACCATGCATATGGTCAAGGCACTGCCACCTCCTTGAATGCCACCCCTCTCCACCCACGTGGTCAAGTGAGAAACCTAGCAGGCATTTTGACTTTTCCATTTTCCTCATCCCATTCTATACCTACCAAGACCTTTGGATTTGCCATCAAAATATACATAAGACATGGCCTTTATCCATCCCTACTACCAACTCCCTTAGCCAAGCCACCATTGTCTCTTGCCTGTAATAGCCTCACTGGTCTCTCTGCTTCTATTTTTAACCTAACCTTAAAACTTAGTCTCTAATCATTAGCCAGATCTTTTTAAAACACTAAGTGGACTGTGTCCCTCTCCAGTTAAAAACCTTCAGAGGTTACCTTTACCATTGTCAACAAGGCCCTTTGGGGTGCACCCCTGCTCGCTCTCCAGTCTCACCTCACCGTGTTTGTCTTCACTCAGCATCCTTGAGTCACACGGCCCGGATGTTTCCTAGAACAGGTATCACCCTTCCCACCTCAGGGCCTCTCTAGGCTGCTTTTCTGCCTTCCCCCCGCCATCTCCCACTGCCCACGGCACGGCTGGCTCCATCTCATCTCAGACACCAGCCCTTTAGAGAGGACTTCTCTACCCACACTAACCAAGATGGTGCCCCCTTAATTCTTTACAGCACCATGGACCACTACATATTTCCTTTATCAGCTATATTCTCTAATTATTATGCTTGTTTTCTTAATTAACTTTTTAATACATCTTATCTGTCTTACCCCACTTGAATAAGCTCTTCCTTATTTTCAAAGCAGGCACTCAATATATCACCTAACAAGTGAGTGAATGATTGATTACCTTTAATACAGCCGTCATGAAGACTGAGCAGCCCATCAGCACAAAAATCATAAGGCCCGTCACTCTCTGTTCTCGGATGCCCAAGAACTTGGGCTGTTCTCCAGGAGCGGAGCACTCGGACTCCAGTTTGAGGCTGTTCACGTGTGTGATGGACAGGACCGTTGCAGCCACAAACCAGGGCAGGCCCATGACGGAGCAGACGCCCAGCATGATGGCCACCATTAGCAGGTCCAGGTGGTAGCCACAGCCTTTCTGCGGGGAAACACAGTGCCTGTCACCAGCAGTAAGGCATAGAGCAGTGAACTAAGAGTATTCCAGCCCCCCCTTCTTGGGAGGGAACAGAGAGGAAAAAGGGAAACCTTAGCCTGGCCAAACCATGCCAATATCCATTCTTTATTCCAGTGCCCCCAGATCTCATTCTGAGTCTCCCACGTTCAAAGATTCATCCTTTCTCGGCAGAGTAACCAGCAATCAAGCCACATCTTGATCATTCTAGATGGTAGACACTATAGGGGTTGAAGATAAATGTCCTTACTGGGTCCCTACAATACATTTCTAGATCCTTGCCAAATCTGCATGTTTCCTAAGTAAGGAAAGAACAGGGATGAAGGCATGGAGCCGCTCAATAGTACACGCACTGGAACCTACCCTGCCTCTGTGGGGCCCATGGGCTCAGGGTTTAGTCTGGAAGCCCCAGCAGTGGACAGCAATGGGAGACTACCTGCCTCTAGGAAACAGTGGCCCAGGCCCTGACCCAAACCTCAGGAAGATAAGCCTGGCCCAGAGCACGTGGCTACGTGAGGACCACTAGGAACCCTGCCTGCTCCCTTCCCCACAGGTTTGACTGGAGAGTAATGGAGCCCAAGCTTCGTTTGTATCATACCATCGTGTTTCCACTGGAAACCCTAGAAACCTCTCATGGGCTCTTTCCCTGACTCCTTTTATCCGGGGTCTACAGTTCCTGGTCTAAATGGATTTACCCTAAGCTTTTTACAAATGTAACAGGATGCCATCAGTCCTTCCAGGTCAGAACTTTTTGTTACCTTGAGCTTGTGCTCCTTCCTGTTGATGATGACGGCGGTGATCTGCTGGTCCATGAATATTAGGATAGTACAGAGCAGCGCCGGGATGACTGCGGCTATCACAGTCCACCAGGGGTTGGGGCCGATGGGGCTGATAATCCACCCACGATCATCCCTTGTTGGCTACGGGAAAAAACAAGGTGTATTTGTGTATTTTAAGCTAACTATAATCATTCGGGCAAAATGGAGCAAACTGAATCACAATATCCCACAATTCTTTTTATTCCTGAATAAGAATCCTTAAAAAAAAAAAAAGGCCCTGGAACACAGCAACTCTTTCTTTTCCGTATGTGCTCTGTTTACTTGAAAGACAGACTTTTACACACTTCCCTTGCCCAGCTATCTTCTCCTGCACACGCACGTGCTTCCTTACCTTCAGTCACGCTCCAGGCATTCTGCGTGACTCCAGCTAGAGCCAGCCTATCCAAGTCGGCATCCGATTCCCTGACCTCACGCTTACTTAAGAACGCCTAACTTTCATTTCGTCGCACTCTTGGGTCTTTAATTTTCCCTTTCTACCAAAGCACTCCACTCAAATATAATTACTGTATACTGAATATTTAAAGAAAACTCCCATCCGCCCTTCATGCACACTCCAGGAACTATCCCACCATTGTGTTCTACTCTACAGCACTGCAGTGCACAGCAGCCTGTGAGGAAACCCATGACCTTGCTCAGAGTAGATCCTCCATTATCAACTTTTTATGAAACATTCATTCATTCTTCACTTCCTCCCCTACTCCCCAAGCCCCTATGTACAGAGAAAGCAACTTAATCTCAACATTAGCTCAAGTAAAACATAATTAACAAAAAATTTATTGTCCAATATAATTTAATAACTTCTAAAGATAAATATAAATAACTTTGACTCTCTTCTTCCAGAAGCCATGTAAGGTGTGTCTACAGAGCAAATAAAAGCAAAGTAGAGGCAGGTGCAAGGAATCTCATGGGCTCAGCTTGTATTGGTTTAGGGTCCTTCTCCCATCACCACTAGAACAGAGGCCTAGGCACTCAGGACTGGAGAGAGGAACTTAAGACTGCGGACCCTGGGGACCTGTTGGATCCAGGACCCTCCCGATGCCCCTTGAGACCACACTGTTCCTAAATCTTGTTTGGGCATTCGTGACATACCCAAACTCTGCTGGATTCTCAACCTTAGCCTCCCCTTCCAAAGCACTCTGAAGAAGAAAAGTTTGCCTTGTTTGGCAAGTAGTGATGGAGGATAAAAGGCCAGGAATACATACTGGCCCAGAATTGGCCCAAACTCAACAAACCAAGCAAAGACTGTTATATCCAAAGTACTTGGTTCCATGCTGGTCATGACTTTAGGGTTCAAAGACTCTTTAATAATGTCAGCAAGTCCCAAATTATGAATGGGTTGAGTTCTGAAAGTTTATAGACTCCCCTTAACAATAATGTTCTAAGTGGTAAGTAAACTGTCAGGCCAACACAAAACCTTATTAAACCCTGACCTATAGTAAGCCGTTAGTAAGGGCACTGGCCTACAGGCTGGGGCTTGGTCACGGGAGCCACGTGGAGTAACAAGGAAGGGCAGAGGAAGAAAATTTCTTCTCTGCTCCCTGGAAGCAAGGCCAGCCAGAGATGTTTTCCCATTTGCCTTTCTCATCTTTCTCCCCTGTCCCAGACACGTCCTTCCCAGATGTTCCAGAAATTCAGTGCCTTCTGTCTTAAGCCTACCCATCAGGGAACCACTTCAAGGGCTGCTTAATGCTCCTAAATTCCTTACTTTACACAAAACCCATTCCTCCTGCAGGGCTGACCTGAGCTGGTATCAGAGAGAAAGCTGAGTGTGCACTCACTCACACAAAGATGGAATGACATGGTCTTGGAGGCATTACATTTTTAAAGCGGGTGTTTTTTTAATTCATAAATTTCTAACTGGTGGCATTTCAGCAAACTTACCAAAATAAAATTAAAAATTTTCAGGTCTCCTTCAGGGAGAGAGAGGGGGGGGGGGAAGACAAAGGCCATTTGCAAGTCACAGCTTGCCTTTACTCCTGTCTTTTTTCCCTTCCCATCCTCTCCCATCCTCTCATTTTCTGAACCCCCCCAGTCACGGAGCACAGCCAGCTTTTCTCTCCTCCCCACCCTGTGGGGATCTGTGTAGCTGAGCCCAGCTCTTCCATCTTTTCTGTTTACTCAGTTAGTGCCTCCAAGCAGAATTAGATTGGGAATACCACACAGTGATCATTTATTTTACTTTTTATATAGGTTTTTGGAAAAATATTAGTGATTAGAGAGAGTTATGCAAACAATGAAATAGGCTTGAAGAGATGCTATGGCTGCTCTGGCAGGAGCCCCAGACTCTGGACGAGGCCCCTCGGCAAGCTCACCTCCTCAGCTGGCAAGACCCTTCCAGGTAGGGGCCCAGGTCTGACATCTGGCTCTCTCACCCTTCCCTCAAACAGCAGGTGCTCAGTGAAAGTGCTGGTAACCAGACTTGTGCCAGAGACCCACATCTCCACAGTAACTGGTATGCCTTTATGCAAATGTGCATATTCCATTGTTTTAAACCTTAACAATAAAACCAGTTAAGTGGCATTATGATAACAAATAATACCTTTTGTTTGTTATATGAACTTAGGTTTGCTCCTTTCAGACTTGAACATAGCCAAGCCTGAAGAGTTTGCTTTTCTGAAAAGTAAGTTTCAAAGAGTAAGGTTCAGATTTGGAGGACTGTGAAACTTGCAATTTAAGATGTGGACAGAGGCCTTGGAAATTAACTCAGGACCAGATTCTATGAAATTACATGAGGGTGCCAAGTACCCTGAGATCTGCTTACCTTAAACACGCTGGGAACTTGAAGCTTTGGTGATGGGACTCCGATCAAAAAATCAATAATCACCATTGTGAAGATTGTGAGGAAAACAGCAAAGTCACTCACCATGGAGCGTACCTGGCATGCAAAAGGATTAAGAAAGTGTTTGAGTAGGTTGCATAGAGTAGAAAGGAATTTAATATTGTAAAAGTTTTAAATGTCCTCAGAAGAATGCTTTAAATTTATACTTGAATTAATACAAGCATATTTAAACAAAAGAATATGTTAACGTGCCCAAGGTAATACCTCCACCAAAACCCTACAATGGATCCTCATTAAAAACCCCCAAAGGCTTGCTGGCTTATGAGGCCCACACCCACCGGCATCCTCGCCTCTCCGACCCCAGCTCCTAATGCTCTCCCACTCGCCCTCTGCTCCAGCGCACAGATTGCCCTGTCGTTTCCTAAACACGCCAGACTCACTCCCACCTTAGGGTCCTTGTACTTGCTCACCCCTCCACCCCGAATGTTTTTTCTCCAGCAATCTCCTGGGCCACTCCCTTACCTCCTTTAGTCTCGCTCAAATATCTCCTCCATTAAGATCTTCTCTGATGACCCTACTTACAATCGGTCGCCACCCTCCACCCCAGCATTTCCTATACTCCTTTCCTGCATCATTTTTCTCCATAGCACCTATCACCATTTTGTTCCTCAGAGGACTATCCCACTATATACTTTAGTGTAGCTTTAATAACATACAATGCCTCTGAAATGCTCAGTGTCTGCCTTAACCTGAACTTCCAACAGAGACAGAGCAAACTGCATTTCAGACATGGTTAGCATCAGTAATACCTGAACCCGACTGCTTTCCTTTGAAAGCTGAGCTTCCTAGCTCCCGCTCCCTGGCTTTGTCAGTTCTCCTCTGAACGTTATATAAATTCTCTGAACATGTAGCTGTCCCCACCATGCCGCCCATCTGACTGTCCTGGAGCCCAGGGGCTCTTCTCTCCTCTGAACTCCTATGGCGCTTCCACCCCAGGCTGACATCCAGCTCCTTCCTACTGTCTCAAGTGGACCTGGTTGTTTCATGCTTCCCCTCTCTATCAGATGGCAGAGACCACGTTGTAAACTTGTTTTGCAGCCCCCACAGCACTGAACCCAGACCTGGGCAAGCAATCAGTACACAACTGCCACTTGTTCACTACCTGCCAGACTAGAAACAATGACCCAGAGCTTATTTAGTAGGTGCCTCCCTTAACTGCTGCGTAGGCTCAATGAAGTCTAAGAACGCGGTTTAGTCATGTGTGTGTGTACAGTGAATATCCAATCAACTGAGCCTGCTACCCATTCATACATCCTGCTCTGCAAATGGGCCTGATTGAAAACCATTTCCTCCTGATTCAAGCTCCTTTTCAAAGCAATGGCCCCTTCAGCTACTTCACGCTTGGCCTATAATTCTGCCCCACCATAACTGGTCACAACAACCAGCGCCACCTGCATCAGGGAAAGGTTACGGAGGCTTCAAACAGCATGCAAACCAGGTCAGGCGCATCTTCGCTCCTACAGTCAGTGTGGCTGGTGAGTTCATAAGCTGTTACAAGAGCCATCCCTGGGAGGAGACTTTGGGGTCCCCTGCATACCTGAAGTGATCATCCGAATTAACTACATCAAGGAGCCAGCTGTAGCTATTGCATTCTGTAAATAAAACTGAATAGCATTCTAGAAATGAAACTTAATAACTTTTAGAGAATACTACTCCACCTTAAACACACCTGGCACTTTTAAATCAAAGAGCATTTATGTGTCAACTCCTCATCCCACACCACACCCCCGTAGAAGGGTCTGCTGGACCCCAGCAGAAGAGATGTGACAGTGTGGCTCATCGGGACATTTAGAGCTCTGCACCTGCCACTGTACTCCGTGAGCAGCATGGAGGCTGAGAACAGGCTGTTATATTAGAATTCTAACACAAAAGGAATGCATGAACATGCTACCTACTCTAGTTGGGAAATAGCGGCTTGTCTTGAACGTCTTTAAGGTGCTCGAGAGAATGAAGGTGGTAAAGAAGAGAATGCAGGACCAGAAGAGCACGTCAGGAGTGTAGGGTCCATGATGGCTGCACGCGGACCCTGTGAACTCTCCGTGCATCTCCTGGCATTCCTGGGGGAACAAACACTCCGGGTTATGAACGGCAGGAGGGAGGGAGTGACTAGCAGCTGCCTTTGAGCCCACCGCTCACTGCTGCCCCCCCGTCCAGGCTGCTGGAGAGCACAGGCTGCCAGCAGCACAAGGCTCCACGCAGCTGTGGGGCCCTGGCATGTGCAGTCCCCTTCCAGGTAGGGTAACCACTTACGGTCCTAACTAAAGCACTCTTAAAATGAAACCAGAACCGTCTCCAGCAAACATGAGGTTCTGGGAGGGCCCTCGCAGTCTGTATTATTTTCATTACAGAGAACATAACTAATTGGAGTGTTCTTCAAGCTCCATAAAACCTGGATCTGCCCCCAGCCCTGCCTGCTTTCATCCCCACATATCCCGAGTGTGGGCTCACTGGCTAGGGTGTCGCTATTGCATGAAGGAGAGAAGAGGGAGATAATCTTTCTCTTTATGTACAAGGGAATTTCGGAAGGCAAAAATGTCAGTAAAAATAGTTAAAAAATAAAAATAGAAAAGCTCTATTTCTATGAATGCAGAGCTTGCTAACGGGCCACCCACTTCTACCGAGAAGACCCCTCACCCCTTCAGCCCAAAACTTGGCCGCCGGGCCGCTCACAGACTCACAGTAACGGTCAGGTTATCCCAGTGGACTTCTGCTGTCACGATGTTGCGGTCCTTCCAATACTGCAGCGTGTGGTTGTTTGGATTCTCTGGGACAGTGCACCTACAGCTGAGAGGGAAGAAAGACTCCTGAGGTAAGCAGCCAACTATTCGATCAAATACGTTTAGCCATGACTGGGCTAAAGGTTCTACCACCAAAGCTGCCTTGCTTCTCGTGTGCCCACTGCAGAGCCCTGAGGTCGGTCCTCTGGGTTGGGGCCCATCTGTGGACCTGACCACACCCTGATTTTTCAGTCAGTCATTGATAAAGATGGACTCAAATCAGTGTGTGGCTCTTGGATTAAATTGTACTGATGGCCAAGCTTAGAATCCGATGCACCCAGAATGAGCCTTAGTGTTTTCTTACTTAGTTTCTCTCTCTTAGGCTTGTCTCGTGAAACTCAAGCTACACAGGAAGGAAGACAAGATACCCCATTAAGCTCCCAGCAGCTTCCTCTAAACCTGGACATCTTGCTCCCTATAACCCTGCCACATTCTTGCTCTAAAATTCAGAGTCTCCTGGAATTCTTATGTAAGCTCCTCCTGACACTGCGTCATCCCTGACAATCCACTGCCTTCCCAGGCCTCTTCTTCCATCCAAACCAGACCAGACCTGTCCCACTGGCCACCATGCTGCCTCCCAGTCCTAGCATGCCTCACGCCTGAACTGGCTCCCCATATACTCAGCCAACATGACCATTTCCGCCAAGTTAGCTTCATCTGTGAATTTAATGAGCATACCTTCCAAGGATATAGCATGAACAGAACTAAAATTCAAAAAGATCTCAACAGTTTCTAAAATAGGAGGAAATCAACAAAATGAAAAGTAATAGTGAAAGCTATAAAGTCTTACGCTGAGGTTAAAAAGTCAATTCTAAACTTGGAAGCAACAGAGACGGCCTGCAGCCGGCGGATGGACGCACCGCAGTGCCGCTGCATGACGGACTGTCATTCCTCACAAGAAGAATAAACCCAAGGGTCCTCAACGGACGACTGGGTAGAGAAATGTGGTACGTGTACACAACGGAACACTACTCAGCCATAAGAAAGGATGGAATACTGTCATTTGTGACAACATGGATCCATCTTGAGAGAATTATACTAAGAGAAATAAGTCAGACAGAAAGCACCATATGATTTCACTCATAGGTGGGATACATGAGAGAAAGCAACAAGTGAACAAACAAACTCACAGGCACAGAGAACAGTATGGGGGTTACCAGGAAAAGACAGGGGTGGGGGTGAATGAAGAGGGTTAAGGGAGTCAAATAAAGGGTGGGGCAAAAGCAGGTTAATAGTTGTTATTAAGGAAAATAATAATTAAAAAATAATAGCACAAGAATAAACTGTGTTTTGTGTACTCACAACTGCAAACCCAATTTTGCTCCACCCTGAATGTGGAGGCAAAAGGAGACCAGACCCCGGGTGGTGAGCACGCACACAGCATGTGGTGGCCCGTCGCAGAGCTGTACACTTGAGACGTGTGAGTATGCTAACTGAAGGGGACTCTGCACATTCAAAATAGCGTCTGCAAATTTATGTGTCCATACTAGTAGAGGTAGTAAAAACAACCCTAAGTGGTTATATTTGATGAATTCACAACACATTAAAGAAAAAATACACACTGAAAGAAATAAAAAAGATATATTTTAAGAAGCATTGTACAAAACAAACAAACAAGCAAAATATAACCAAAGACACTGAAATATAGAACAGGCTGACAGTGACCAGAGGGGAGGGAATTTCAGGGGAAAAGAGGAAGGGTTTGCAGGAACAACTATAAAGGACAGAAGGACAAAAACTAGGGGGGTGGAAACGGGAGGAAGGTGGGGAAGACTGGGGGGGTGGGCTGGGATAGGGGAAAAGGCAGAAAATTGTACTTGAACAACAATTAAAATTAAAAAAATAAGCATTTAAAAAAGAGAGAAAAAGAAATATATAATTATTAGCAAATGTTATCCCAATAAATTAATTTAAAGAATAATGAATTTTAAAAATATAAATAAATAAAAAGAAATGAACTATTAAGCCAAAACACATAGAGGACCGGTAAGTGCATGTTATTAAATGAACGAAGCCAATCTGAAAGCTGAATATTAAACACTGTGGCTCCAACTATATGGTGTAGAAAAGGCACAACTATGGAGTCGGTATAAGATCAGTGGTTGCCAGGGGTTGGGATGGAGGGGCAGGATAAGTAGGCAAAGCACAGAGGACTTGCAGGGCAGTGAAACCACTCTGTAGGGTACTATAATGATGCCTGTGTCTTATACATTCGTCAAAACCCACAGAATGCACAGCACCAAGAGCAGAACCTAGCATAAACTCTGGACTCTGGGTGACAATGATGTGTCCATGCAGTTCCCTGATTACAACAAGCGCACCACTCCGGTGTAGGGTGTTGGTGGTGGGGAAGCCGTACACATCGGGGGAGGGGGTACATGGGAACTCTGTACTTCCCACTCAACTTTACTGTGAACCTAAAACTGCTCTGAAAAGAGTATCTATTAAAAAACCAGTTCCAGCCCTGGCTGGTATGGCTCAGTGGATTGAGCGTGGGCTGCGAACCAGAGTTGCAGGTTTGATTCCCAGTCAGGCCACATGCCCGGGTTGCAGGCCAGGTCCCAGTGGGGGGCGTGTGAGAGGCAACCACACATTGATGTTTCTCTCCCTCTCTCTTTCCTTTACCCTCTCTCTAAAAATAAATAAATAAAAGCTTTTAAATAAAAAAAAAAATCAGTTCCACACACATTAACATAAAATACTTTTTGTCTTTTATAACATAAAAGACTCAAAAAGTTCTAGCTTCACATCAGCTCCATATGGACTAACAGTGGAATGCAACTAAGAAAAATATCATTTGAGCTTTATTAACAAAGTATTAACAGTATTCAGATCAAAAGTCTACTCCATCCGGGCTGGATAGTTTCGTCTGTCTTCTCCCATTGCACACAAGCCTCATGAGGACAGATCCTTCGTCTGTCATGTTCACCACTGTGTTTCCAGGGCCTAAAACAGTGCTGGCACATAGCAGCTGCTCAACAAATATTTGCTAAATGAATAAATGAAATAGATGATAGCAAAGGTCGAAGAACGAACCTTACGCCAACGCCAACTGGCAACCCGCCAGATTCGGGGGTGTGTTCTCTAACGGCTGCCGTTTTGTAATAACACAATTTTTTAATCCTGACAAATTCTATACGAATTCTGACTTGGGGGCTGACAAACAATGATAACCGGGGTCTACAGAAGTGTGCCTGGGGCTGGCTAGCAGACACCTCCACGCGGTGTGCTCTTCCTGCTCAGGTTGTTTCAGGCAGAAACCGGCCACCGCGCCACCAGACCCCCTGCATCAGAGCCGCACAGTGAGACGGGCGGGAACTCGGGCACTGGGCTAAGGGATGAGGGTCTTTAGTCACGATTCGGAGAGTCCTATTCCAGAGAAGATATGCTGTACAGGACCAGACTCTCTGATGGCTGCAAACACAGACAAATACTGTGTTTTTCCAGTTGATCCAAACTATGTTGAACATGTGAAGAAAACAGTCTCTTTAGTTGAAATAAACAGATTTCTAGATAAATACCTTGGTGACATGGTCCCAGGGTCTCACAAGTCCTCACAAAATGAGTTCTTCCCAACAACCAACCTGGATGCCCCCGCTACATCTGCAGCCTATTTTGGTCTCAATGCCTGGAACCACAAGACATGTTTGGGAAGCATTTCTCAAGTCCCATCTGAGTTTCGCTCTTAGTCCATCCACTCTGTCATCAATTTTGACTGTTCTCCTTTGGCAGCCCCCGAAGTCTCCACATCCATATCTGAGCTCTGCTCCCCAGAGGGCCAAGACAGGTCCTTAACAGAAACTGTAAGCACTGCCTGGCACACTACATCAACCATTAAACTCAGGCCATTTGCTCAGTATAAACAAACAAACAAAGATCAGCAGAAAGCATACTTACTAATACAGGCTAAGGTGGTCCAGCTGGCTGTGCATATGGATGGGGTAGGTCTCTGCCAGGTGAATCAGTTTTTCTATTGCTTCATAGATGAAAATAATGCAAATGAGGGAGGCAAATGCTTCTTCAGTGAAGCGGGTAATGTAGCAGACAAGGGAACTGGCATCGGTTGCCACAAGGACAACACACAGGAAGGCAGTCCACAGTCCAATGCAAGCACGCAAGGAGAGGTATGAAAGAGCGTAGTCTCTGAAACAAGATCAGGGTTCACCAAAAAACACGGATGGGTGGCAGTAAGAGACAAAGGGTCAAAAATGTGACTTCATCTCTTATTACGTACACCAGTATTACAACCCGTTCGCCCTAATTCTGACTGCACTCCACTTTGCAGTGCTGCCCTGGGACACCTGTGACAGAGATTTGCTTCACGGGTGGCATTTGCTAAACAAGGACACAGAAAGTGGAGAACTGCCCTCCACGCATTTCTGCCATTACTGCCCAGCGTGATCAAGATCTCATTCTTGCAATTAAGAAAAAAGAGCTAGCTGGCCCTTGTTCTGTGTGCTCCTACTTCTACTACACAATGAAAAAAGTCTGTTAAAAATTCAGTTCTAGGAAAAGTAGAGAGATGAGGGCATTGCTGGGCACCCACCACCAGCAACCAAAGTATGAAAGGGTAAGTAGGCCAAATTAAAAACTGACTTGACATGGAAATGGAGGAGTTTGAATTAGTTAAGGTGAGTTTTCTTAAAGATAAAAGATCAGGATTTCAATCATGGCTCAGGGACATTAATAAAGCTCTTTAAGACGAGGAGATCTGCTGTTTTAGGTGCGGTATCACCTGGAGGCAGAGCCCCACACCACATGATGTTCTGTCTTCAGGCTTTTACCAGCCAGAACGATATTTGCCAGCATACACTCAGCTGGAACCCTGGCATTCAACCCCAATAGCACAATAACACAGCCAATTAGAATTTTCAGAAAACCAGATGTCTTACTTGCAGAATTTGAACAAGATCTTTTCAAACACAAGCACTGGCCCCGTGCTTCCCAGGATGGTGAGAGCCTGTCCCGCAAACAAGGAGTAGGTGATCCCGGTCATGGAGGCTCCGAACAAGGACTCGATGGCACTCTGAAAGGGAAACAACACCACTGAGCCCACAGCCCATCTGTAATGA
The DNA here is from genome assembly GCA_004024845.1 of Tonatia bakeri. NCBI lineage: Eukaryota > Metazoa > Chordata > Mammalia > Chiroptera > Phyllostomidae > Tonatia > Tonatia bakeri. The sequence goes on along the minus strand of PVIA01001468.1, from coordinate 179,795 downwards.
GTACTGCGGGCTCATGCACGTTCCTGCCTTAGCTCTCACGTGCACCCTGACAAGTTATTTGCTTGTGTTTCACCTCAACAAGAGGGATGTGTACACACTGTCTAATATTCCTGTAAATGGTAACACTTTAACAACTCAGAAGCCCAAATCCATCCACATATGGTTCCTTAATGAAGTCCTGTTCTGCAGTGATTCAAGCCACTGTTTAAATATATATAGAAAGCACACTGCAGCAGAAAGAAAGAAGGAGCTCCTACCCTTTGCAACATCATGGATGCAATTGGAAAGCATTATGTTAAGTGATATAAGCCAGGCAATGAAAGATAAATACCATATGATTTCACCTTTAACAGGAACCTAAACAACAAAACAAAGAAACAAGCAAAATATAGTCAAAGACACTGCATTAGAGGACAGGCAGAAAGTGACCAGAGGGGAGAGGAGAGGGAATTTCAGGGGAAAAGGGGAAGGGTTTACAGGAACAAAATTAAAAGACACATGGATAAAAACTAGGGGGAGGGTGGTAATGGGAGGGAAGTTGGGAGGGGGGGGTGGGCTTGATTGGGAGTAAAGGGGAGAAAACTGTACTTGAACAATCATTAAAATAAAATTGGGGGGGAAAAAAGAAAGCACACTGATACCATTCACACTAAGAGATGTCATACAGAATCACCTTAAATCTTATTTTCAAATGACATTAATATGTCATTTCCCATCCTTGCAGCAATGGGCAATTCAACTGGACAATCAGCTGCCGGAGTTGAGATTCAAGCAGAAGTGAGTCTGCTCTAAAGGAAGAACTGGGTTGCCGTGTGGTACGAGTCAGAATACCACAGCAGTTCAATGGAGAGATCCCAGTCTCCTTACTCCCAGCCCAGGGAACATCTCCCCCAGACAACTTGGCTGCCATCCCAATGTTTTAAGACTTCTTTGAGACATTACGAGTGGTTAAAAATTCTTACTATGCGTCCTTCTGTGGCTTCTCCAAGTAATCCCCCAAAGGTGATGACAGGTGACATGCAGGCACAGTACAGGAACAGGAAGGAGGCCAAGCACTGTAAGCTGAGTGCGTCCCGGTAGTCGCTCCAGTACCAGGGGGCCTTCCGCTTGATGTCCAGCACCAAGCCCCCGAATAGCCTGTGAACACATGGCAGGCAGGCCTCTGGCACAGTCCCTCTTTCACAGGAGCATAACAACAGCACACATTTAAAAGCAGTTCAAGCCCTGACTGGCGTGGCTCAGTTGGTTGAGCATTGTCCCACAAAGCAAAAGGTCACCAGTTCAATTCCCAGTCAGGGCACATGCCTGGATGGTGGACCATGTTCCCAGTTGGGGCCCATGTGAGAGGCAACTGACTGATGTTTCTCATGCAGTGGTTGCCTCTTGCATATCCCCTACTGGGTATCTGGCCCACAACCCAGGCATGTGCACTGACTGGGAATCAAATCAGCAATCCTTTGGTGTGCAGGCCGACATTCAATCTACAGAGCCATACCAGCCAGGGCTAAATAAAATATTTTTTTAAAATAAAAGAATAAAAGCACTTCAAATGTGCTCTGTACTGAGATAACACTTCGGCTTCAGTTTGACTCCCAAGTATAAGAGATATGCCTGGGATCAGCAAAGATTCTATTTGCAACTAAGAGCATGAATTTGAATGATTAACCAAAGCATAAAAAGAATTCATTTAGGTGTGCATATTACCCACTCAATGGAAAGTTCCAAAAACTTAACATGAATTAAGTAGTAGCTTCAAGCTTCAAGCTGTGAGCTGTTAGAAGGAAAGGTGGAAAACCAATTCAAGGTATTAAAACTGTTAGTTTCATTACATCTTTCTAGAAAATGTGCCTCTTTCACATGCACTTTCCTACTCTGAACAACTATGCCCCTCACTTGAGAAATCAGCATGATAATTCACTCATGTAGTTGACAAGCAGTGGCAGATACTTTGTGCCGGGCACTGTGCCAGGTCCTGGAGAAGTGGCAGTGAGCAAGGCACACACAGTCCTTCTCTCTGGGACAAAAGGTCCAGTGCAGGAGACGGGCAGCACAGAACAGGGAGGGGCATTTCAGCAGGGACTCGAAGAGTGGCCCGGGAGTTAGCCTGCTGAGGCGGAGGGCTAGCGTGGAAGAAACCTAGAGGTGGGAGCACACGGCAGGTTCGAGGTGCTGAAAGAGAGACGGCTGCACAAGATGGTGTGAGACAAAAACCAGCAGCCGAGGCCAGAGCAGCTAGAAAGGACGAGGCACAGAAAATCTTGGAACCTGTTTTAAGGAATTAGAACTCGATCCTAACGGCATGTCAAGTTGCTGAAGGATTGTATGCAGGGGCACAACATAATTAAACCTGCATTCTGGAAGGATCACGGTGTGGGTGTAAGGGATGGAGCATGGGGCAAGGCCAGAGGCGCTGGACAGGGGTGAGGAGAGGTGAACGGGTTCAGGGGCTAATCGGGAGTTAGGATGAACAGGACCCAGAGGCAGGACTTGAGGACTCCTCTGCACTGAGAGACAGATCAAGTGCAGGATACCCCACACCCAGGATTAGCAGCATTCCCACACCAAGTCACTTCTAAGAGGGGAGTAACTGCACCCTGGTGAAAGTTGTTAGGTGAATGAAAAAAGAGCCATTCAGCATTCTATAGGACAACTTGCCTGGTTTCTGCTATAAATCAACGGGATAGAAAAAAAGGAGTGAGTGCTGCGATGGAGTGGAAACATAATAACCAAATACAAACCTTGACTGGATCCTATGTCAAACAAATTAACTCTAAAAAGATGTTACCAAGACAATCACAAAAAGTTGCATATGGACTGATCAATATAAAATTTAAGGAATTATTGTCACCCCGGCTGGGTAGCTCAATTGGCTGGATCATTGTCTTGAACACCAAAAGGTGGCAAGTTCTATTCCCAGTCAGGGCACATGCCTAGGTTGTGGGTTCAATCCCCAGTCCGGGTACATATGGGAGGCAACTGATCGATGTTTCTCACATTGATGTTTCTCGCTCTCGTTCTCTCTCTCTCTCTAAAAAAATCAATAAACATATCCTCAGATGAGGATTTTTAAAAGTATTGAAAAGCAGAATTGTTGTTAATTTTGTTAGATTTAATAATGGCACGATAGTTGTTTTTAAAAGTGTCCTTACCAAACGAAGACACATACTGGGTAGTTACAAGTAAAATGGCATGCTACTGGTGGTTTGGTTTAAAACAATCTAGAAAACATAAAACAAAACAATTAAGTGGTAAAGCGAAGTCGGCAAAATGTTGATAACTGTTGATGGGCACATGGTGGGGTTCATTATACTATTCTTTCTTTTTTTATATGTTTGAAATTTTCTTTAATAAAAAGCTTTAAAAAACCATCTTTCTCACGAAAGGAGGTTCAGCCAGCCCTTCATTCCTTCCTTGCCTCTCTTTCCTTTCTCCCTCCTTTCTTCCCTCCCTCCCTGCCTGCCTGCCTGCCTTCCTCTTTTTAGGAGCCTGGAGGTGCACCACAAGGTCTGGGGCCTGTGTGCCAGGAGGGAAGGCACAGCAAGCCTTCTCCATCCTCTCTCCTCCAGTGAGGCACAGTGAGTGTGCAGGTGGACACGGGGCAGACACTGTATGATGATACCCGCTTGCTGTTTTCCTCTGGCTTGGGAGGGCAGAGCTGTGATTCACCCTTTCCCAACTTACAGCAGTAACATCCCAGTCTGGACTGGGCTTGGGGGAGAGAAGCAGAGCCAGCCTGGGACCTGCTTCGGTTTTGGCCCGCCTGGCCAACCTGGCTGAGGAAGGAGCTGTCTACAGGGTTGAACCTAGAGCACAAGAAAGAGACCCACCTCAGGGTTTGGGACCAAGGTCCCAGTTTGTAATAACATATCTTTTCTTGCTTTCTTCTCTGGGTAAATAGCCCCTTAAGAAACTTACAGGCAGCTGCAGTTAGTCTGGGGCAAGATTCTAGTGTTTCTGGGTCCTTAGCCAACACAGCATCTTAGTACCATGTGAATATCTCCTCTCAATCACCAACGACCTTCCTCTGAAGGGTGTTATTCTGAGGGAAGAATGTCCTTCTGCAGTAATGAGCCTCACCCCACTGAGGCAGCCTGAGGCACTGATGTGATTGGTCGGCCCCTGGACGCAGGAGCGGCCCTTAGGGAGGCGTGTCTGTGAGTAACAGACAGGAGATTGATGTGAAATGGATTTATGAGAAGCCATAGAAAGGGAGGACGCCTGTCTGCCTATCAGTAATTAAAATGGGAGAGAAAAGATCTGAGGCTTTTATTGATGGTATAACCACAAATTAATAAAATAATTTCTGAATACTATTTATGGAGTCAACCACATACCTCACTCATACATAAAATCAGACCATAATCACACATCTACCACAGATATTAATCAGACATGGGTGCTTCCCCCCCCCCGAGATTTTAGACTTCTTTTACCTTTCAACACAATCCTTAATGTTCAAATTGGCAGGGGCAGGCGGCAGGCTTACATAAACATGAATTTAAGCTTGATGTAAGAAAGAACTTACCTGTGTAGGAGGTCACTAGGCTCTGAAGCACTGACTTTAAGGAGCCCTTCTCTGGGGCAAGTGGGGGAATGGGGGGCTTTAGGGTTAAGACAGCCATCCATTTGTCTGGTGCGCTTTGGAAGAAACCAGTATGAAGTGCGGGGGTGGGGGGACCATCGACATAGTAGGTACTGATTCTTTTTTTATCAACCCTTCCCAAAAGTGGCATCCACAATTCAGTACATAAATCCACCTTGGAAACCCCCTTTCCGGAGTCTCTTCTCCGCTGTGAAGCGTCTGGCCCAGGAATGGTCTAATCAGACTTTCCTTCTGTTCTGTGCAAAAATGCACAGGCGTCACTGCCTACGTCCACATCAGGGGGCTCTAAGGTGCTGCCTGAGCCCCGGCTCGGGGATTAGATAACACAAAGCTCGGAGCCCCGTGCTCGCCTTCGTCTCCTTTCCCTCCGTCTTAGAGTCCGTCCGAACTCCCACACCTTGAAACACCCCTCCATCCAGCAAGGGTGCCACCCCCTAAGTCTCCAAGTTTTGCCCCAGGTGCTGCACCACCTCAAAGAAACATAACTAATGGTGTGAGGAATTACAAAACCCAGGCTAAGGCAGGTTTAGTCTGTTCAACCCAGGAGGGTCCAGGAAGCTCTAGGATGTCCATGTTCAGAGGAAGGCTCGCACTCACCCCCTACATAAACTGAGATTGGGAAAGGGGCCAGAGTTGGGATGGAACTATAGCCCCTGATACAGGCATTAGGTCACCCAGCCGAAAAAGTTACATGGGGAGGAAGGCCAAGCGTCTTGAGGCCTTTCACAAAGGGCCCTGAGGAAAACTGCAGGAGCTCAGGAAGAAAGAGCATCTCCCACACCAGGCAAAACAGGCTCCGAGCCCAGATGACCCTTCCTCTTTCTGCGCTGCCAATTCCAGAAGTTCCAACATGGCGCGGGAGAGTTCCTCAAACCCCATTTGATTCTGTGAGTAAAGTAATTTGGGGTCGGTGTGTAAACATGTGATGGTCCTAGCTATATGGGATTTTCTTTTAGGATGTCAGGCGCCGTTTCTGAGATTCTGTAACTACTGAAATCCAATCCAATGGTCTGCTAAACCCCCACATGAAACCGATTATAAGTGACCTCCCCCTCAAAAGGCCTGGGCCCTCGTTTACTCCCCTCCCTCTGACACTAACGGAAACCTGAAGTCTCCCCATTGCACGGGCGATCTGTTCGGAGGAAACCTTGATGCCCGCATTTCTTCTGCTTTCAAACTCTAAGTCCTGGGGTGTCGACACCCTTTATATTCAAAAGATACATCATAACTCTGGAACACTATCAAATCCATACCCCAAGGCCCTTCCCATTAAATACCACCACATAAAAACAAACAAACAAAGAAAAATCAACACCAGCCCTCTAAGACAGTCTTAATCCCGGAACCTATTCTAAGGACAGATGCTTCCCTTGAACTATCTCTCAATACCAGGCCTCCCCACCAAATTCAGACTTCTGCCCACTTAAAAGAAAATGTTAAACCTACTCTTAGAGGTTGCTCCCTCTTCTCAGTGACCCCTTCCACCAAAGCGCTCCTCCTTGCTCCAGTGATCCCCCCCAGAACCTGCCTACCCTTCTCCATCCTCAGTACATTCCTCCAGCCAGGAGACAGCTCCCCTGCTGGGACACGGCAGTGAAGTGTCATTCTCTCCTGCTCCTCATTCTCTCTCACCTCCTCTCCCTGGATTTCCAATAATGGGAAAGTAAACGGCTCTTCACAATTCAAAAGAAAAAAATCTTGGGCAAGGAAGAATAAAATAAAGCGAAAGCAAGAGAGTAGAAAATGTTAAAAGCTTCTTTCCACGTCTAAGTCTTGCCCTGAGAATCTCTGCCCAGCAGCAGATCATCCTGAAACAAGCACAGCTCACAGAGCCAGAACCAGTCTCAAACTTCTCCTGCGATCAACCCACAATATCATCCGCTTTACCACCTTCCCACTTGGCAAACAAACCCGCCCAGTCTGGGCACCTGCTGCCCGCACCTACCACAGTGACCCTCCTTCTCGCACATCACTTCTCAGAATCTTGGTCTAGAAGAGTAGATTCCCTATTCTGAGACACACACCTAAAATGGTACCTATTTTCCTGCCCTAAGGGAGTTTCTTAAAATAACCACTCAATATCTATCCATACTTAATCCATCCAGGTTACTGAGCAGGCATCCTTCTAAAAGCATACATTCATTCATTCGGTATTGAGTACCTACTCTGTGCAGGGCACTGTGCCGGGTGCTAGTAACATAATGGGGTCCCTGCCATTATGGGGCAAACATTCTAGCGGGAAAGACAATGAATCAAGCAATAATAAAGTATAAGAGCTGTCACAGGGGGTTGGGAGTTGGGTGGCAAGTGGGCAGGGGACAGGGCTCAAAGTTGTGACATCATGTAGCAGGAACACCTAACCTCGCCAATAGAGAGTCCCTGAAGGCTTTCCAAAAGAAGTGACACCTAAGCTGAAACAAAGGATAAGCAGCAGTTAGCCAGGAGAGGAGGAAGGGGATGTGTGTTCAAATCAGAGGGCACGATGTGTGGGAGGAACTGGAGGTGAAACAGAGCTTGGTACTGAATGAATACACTATTTGCTCATAATACTTATAGCCAATGGTTCCATTGGAAGAGCCATTCCCAGCCATTTAAGCTGCTACAGAGGAGGCTGGAAGCAAAGAGGACGACTCATTCCTTTACACAACTGGTGCCCAGCAAGCAGCGTTAGCTGGGAAATACCCCGGAACTCACCGCCCGGTGCGCTGAAGCTCTGGCCCGCTGTGGCCCCCGTGTGGCTCTGGTTCTATGTGGCAAACGTTTCCATTTGGAACTCCAGGCATTTTCCTTTTCTCCTTTTAACAGAGATGACCACAAAATCAATGAAGTCAGCCATCTATTCTGTACTTTCTACTAACAACGGGAAGTGGTAAAATAATCCAAAAGCAGTCAAAAAATACCCAAGTGTTTGTAGCATGCATTCATTGATTTGAGGCAGTTTATTGACTTTTCTGAGAAAAAACAAAAACCTAATTTCTCCTCCTCTCCACTAGGACCTGACTTCTAAATCTGCCTTGCCCAGAAGCAGAAAAATGGAGGCTTTGACACCAGATATAACCTAAGCTCCAGGTTCAAATCTGCCTCTATATAATCTTATTTTACCTTAAAACCTTGAAGACAGCTTTATTCCTTACTGGTAAACTAAGGATAACAACACCCATGTGGGGACATTGCTGAGAAGACTGAATTAGCATACATAAGGCACCTGGCTCACTGCCTAGTCCACAGTAGGAGTATCCTTCCCACCTTTAACCTGGCAAAACAGTGCAGGGAACTCTAACCGCCCTCTCTATACAACTCCCTCTTTTCATTTAAACAGTGTCATTCATAACATACTCCCAAGGAATGTCCTTCACTCTCCTCGCTGCCAGTCCACATCAGTTCTTCAAAAGTTGGCTTCAAATTCATCCTGCCTGGCCTGCCACACCAGAGCCCATCTGTGTGGCTGCACATTCATTTCTTATTCTGACATTCTAGGTGCCCCAAACAGGGTCATGTGCCAGTTTATTCAGCATATACCCAACACAGTCTTTGCTGTGTCCATGGTTGGGCATTCTGGGACACCAAGCCACCATTGGCTAATGTGCATACATTACCTGGGAAGGGACGTTTTTGGGTGGCTCAATTCTAATGGAGGGGTCCCACTCCCCTGGAGGAAGCACCGTCACCTGGTCCAAGAACTCATCAATCCCCGCCAGGAGATCATCTCGCTCTTTCGCCTTATATGCCACATCATGGAAAATCTACAGAGAAGAAAAAACCCTCAGGAAAGTTGAAAATGATGTTACCTAAAACAATCACCAGTGGATATGGTGAAGAAGGAATGCAGCCTCTTGATTTTTGTTTCTGTCATGGGGATCTGAAATGCAGAAAACTTTAGCATTTAGAGAAGTGCAAGGATAAAATGATTTTTAAAAATGAACCTAAAAATAAGTCAAAAAGAACTAAACATATGTCTCTTAGTATAAGAAGAGACAGGACATTTGGATAATTTTTACATTGGATAAGGCACTCTATGATTCTACAGTTGCATAATTGTTATTTCCTAAAAAATGGAACAAAAGATGCATGGGAAATTTTTCTGATCATAATGGCTGGAAAAACTGGGGTGAATTACTAATGAAGGTCTTCAGCAAAATAAGTCTCCCAATCAAAGAGAGCTGATAAAACACAGCCCCCGTCTCCTCTGCCTGCTAAGACACATGCCTTGACATTCCTGCTTTGCAACTCACATGAGCAGCGAAGTCCTCACCAAGGCATGCCACGGGGTTCAGCCCTGTGGCGGCCAAAGTGGCTGGCTGCCTTGGCACACTCACATCACAGTGCCGAGCACACACCCCCGACTCATAAACAAACTGGTCTCACTTGTATTGAACAGGACTGAGGTTTCTTTACGTAAACTGTCTGGATGCATTTAATTAACAGTCCTCTCCAGAAAGTTAAGTCAGCCTTAATATCTTTCTCTCTTAGTATCCTACGTGGGGATAATAGGTTTCCGAGAAAAATATTTCTCTGCATCTTTGATTATTCGATAAGCAATAAGCAATCAGAGAAGTGACCTGAACTGCTTCCCAGCAGACACTTCAACTATAATAATTTTATCCCCATCAGTGAGCACAGTGCCTGGCACAGGGCAAACAGGAATTATTTAGGAGATGAATGACGGAAAAACAGAAGTGGCACATACCTCATCTGTCATGATGGTGGCCATGGACCTGCCAATCTCATGGTACTGCTGACCTTTCCCTACTGGACCCAGTAGGATAAACAAAAATCTGGCAACACACACAAAGGAGGAATTTATATAAGTAAAATAAAGAAGTGACATCTTACTCCTCTCTAAAGAGCAGCAGAACATTTCTCTCTCCTGTCGAATAGGAATCGTCACGGTACGCTCAATAAAAGGAAGCAGACTAATGGAGCAAAATGAGCTGCCTTGATCTAACAGTTCCCTGGTGGGCATTGGAAGCTATCTGTATGACTCCATGAAATAATGTGGTTGCAATTCTTGGGATTTCCATAGACACCATTCCTTGCTAAAGAAAAGACACCTTTTCAAAAACATGGCATTGTAATGCAAATTCAACATTATCAGAATCTCATTCATTATTCTAATAAGAAAATGATGGAGAGATTTTCCTGGACTTCCAGCCGGGATGGAGGCATAGGTAGATACACTTTGCCTCCTTGCACAACCAAAAGAAGGACAACAACAAATATGAAAACATAAAACAACCAGAACTGCCAGAAAATTCAACTATATGGAAGTCCAACAGTCAAGGAGTTAAAGAAAAAACGTTCATTCAGACTGGTGAGAGGGGTGGAGAGGACAGGCAGCACGCTGCAGTTGGCAGACTGGGGGGTCCCACATTTGCATGCAGGTAAACTGGGAGGAACAACTGGGGAGCGAGACAGACCACAAAACCCGGGGTACCAGGGTGAGGAAATAAAGCCTCAAAATCTGACTGAAAAAACCTGTGGGGATTGTGGCAGTGGGAGAAACTGCCAGCCTCACAGAAGAGTTCATCAGAGAGACCCACAGGGTCCTAGAATGTACACAAACCTACCCACCTGGGAATCAGCACCAGAAGGGCCCAATTTGCTTGTGGGAAGCAGAAGTGAATGAAAACCCACCGAGCAAGAGGCATTGTTCCCTTTCGACTCCTCTCCCATATACAGTGCTACAATGCAACAACGTGGGTTGCCTCACCCTAGGGAATACCTAAGGTTCCACCCCTTACAACATACTAGGTACACCAAGACAAAAAACAATGGCCCAAAGGAAAGAACAGATCAAAACTCCAAAAATAGAACTAAGCAATGAAGTGATAGTCAACCTATTAGATGCAGAGTTCAAAGCACTGGTAATCAGTCCTGGCTGCTGTAGCTAAATGGACTGAATGCGAGCTGCAAACCAAAGGGTCACTGGTTCGATTCCCAGTCAGGGCACATGCCTGGGTTGTGGGCCAGGTCCCTGGTGGGGGCCACATGAGAGGCACCCACACATTGATGTTTCTCTTCCTCTGCTTCTCCCTCTCTTCCTCCTCTTTAAAAATAAATAAATAAAATCTTAAATAAAAAAAACCACTGGTAATCAGATGCTCACAGAAATGGTTGAGTATGGTCGCAAATTAGATGAAAAAATGAAGGCTATGCTAAGTGAAATAAAGGAAAATGTACAGGGAACCAACAGTGACGGGAAGGAAACTGGGACTCAAATCAATGATTTGGAGCAGAAGGAAGAAGGATATATTCAACTAGAACAGAATGAAGAAACAAGAATTTAATGAAATGAGGAAAGGCTTAGGAACCTCTGGGACAGCTTTAAAAGTTCTAACATCTGAATCATAGGGGTGCCAAAAGGAGAAGAGGAAGAGCAAGAAATTGAAAACTTATTTGAACAAATAATAGAGAACTTCCCCAATCTAGCAAAGGAAACAGACTTCTAGGAAGTCCAAGAAGCTCAGAGAGTCCCAAAGAAGTTGGACCCAAGGAGGAACACACCAAGGCACGTCATAATTACATTACCCAAGATTAAAGATAAGGAGAGAATCTTAAAAGCAGCAAGAGAAAAGGAGAAAATTACCCACAAAGGAGTTCCCATAAGACTATCAGCTGATTTCTCAAAAGAAACCTTGCAAGCAAGAAGGGGCTGGAAAGAAGTATTCCAAGTTATGAAAGACAAGGACCTACATCCAAGATTGCTCTATCCAGCAAAGCTATCATTTAGAATGGAAGGGCAGATAAAGTGCTTCCCAGACAAGGTCAAGTTAAAGGAGTTTATCGTCACCAAGCCCTTATTATATGAAAGGTTTAAGGGACTTATCTAAGAAAAAGAAGATGATCAAAAATATGAACAGTAAACTGACAACAAACTCACAACTATCAACAACTGAACCTAAAAAACAAAAACAAAACAAAAAAAATGAAGCAAACAACTAGAACAGGAACAGAATCACAGAAATGGAGATCACATGAAGGGTTATCAGCGGGGAGAGGGTGGAGGGAGAGGGGGGAAAAGGTACAAGGAATAAGAAGCATAAATGGTAGGTACAAAAAAAACAGGGGGGGGTAAGAAAAGTATAGGAAATGGAGAAGCCAAAGAACTTATATGTATGACCCAAGGACATGAACTAAGGGGGCGGTGGGAAATGACCGCGGGAGGCAGGTGTGGGGCAGAGGGGAATAAAGGGGAGAAAAAATGGGACAACTGTAATAGCATAATCAATAAAATATATTTAAAAAAAGAAAATGATGGAGAGAAGAAAAGAATACGGAAGTTGAAATTATCAAGCCCTGGAGAGGAGTTTAAATTGTATTCTGGACATCTGAATACTGCATAATTAATGGGGCTCTGAGTCACCTGAATCACTGCCTCAGAGTGCATGAATAGCCCTTCGGACAAATGTGGACATATCTGCAAGCCAAATAAATCCAAGCCAGAACCGTGGAAAGAGACATCAGTGTCTTTGCTTAGAGACACTTCCCTGGGATACGGCTCTATAGAGCTGGGAGGGTAAGGTGGCCCTTGCTATGCCCTTCGAATGCTCTTCAGTTCTCCATTTCCAGGGCTGCAGGTACTGTGCAGTCATAGCCTTAAAAGTCTTAGAATTCTTCTGCATGGAGACTAACCAAATATACCCCAGTGAGATCACTGCTGAATTTTAAGCAGCAATCCCAAAGTTAATTAGTTATCCTAGGCTTGGGCACTAGCTGGTTCTTCCCCCTGAGCTCGCACAAATGCGCTTCGGACAGAACTGAGTCGTGCTGTCTCTGCCTTTACCTTGTGGGGATGGGCACTTCTGTCAGGCCTGAGAGGAGAACAGCTGGAGACAGCCTCACGAAGGCCACGATGGGGCGGTCCAGAGTATCCACCTCGCCAACCAGGACGTTGGAGGCCTCTGCCCCAGTAGGAATTTTTTTCATGAAATGAAGGTCCACCTGAAAGTCCAAATAACCTGTGAGAACCTGGGAGGCACTGCCTCTGACATCGATCACCTTCCTCACGCCTTACATTTCTGTGTTGCTTCATGGTTTAACAAACGTTTTCTCATCCTATTTCATTTGATCCTTACAAGAACTCTGTAAGGTGGGTAAGATAGATCTTATTAGCACCATCTTTTATTTAAAAAAATGAAGCAACCGAGGCCCAGAAAGGTGAAGTTGAGTTGCTCAGGATGACAGAGCTTTTAGGATTTAAATCCAGGTGCTCTGACTTGAATTCCATTACACACGCTTCCTCAAAAAATGTTTTTGAAGCTCTATGTCAAACATCTTCTGTTTTAAAATATTTGACTGCTTGAGCGCGTGCTGTGAACCAAAGAGTCGCAGGTTCAATTCCCAGTCAGGGAACATGCCTGGGTTGTGGGCCAAGTCCCTAGCGAGGGCCACATGAGAGGCAACCACACACTGATGTTTCTCTCTCTCTTTCTCTCTCCCTTCCTCTCTCTCTAAAAATAAATAAATAAAATGTTTAACAAAAAAAAATAAAAAAATAAAGTAAAATACTTGACTGCTTTGTCAGAGGTTTCAAGGTTTTATGAGGCTCCCTGCCTTGTGAGCAGAGACATGGGCTGCCACTATCTGCGTTTCAGCAAGGTGACATCAAGGACAGCCCAGCACAAGAAGAGGCTGGAGGCAGGAGACCGTGGCTTGAGCCAGAAACTGCAGTGAGGCCTCAGACAACAAAGTCACCGTCCCCAAGAAGAGTACCAACCATAAAGTAGTTTTAGGAGACAGTAGCAAAAATATTGTTTCAACAAAACCCTTGGAGGAAAGAAGGAGCTGCTGGAGAGCAGGTGCCAAAAAGTAAATCTGAAAAATCAGGAGGCCTGTGTCGGAGGGTTACCCGTGCAAGTTTCGGTTTCAGCACGTCGGCCCTGGTGGGACACACTGGGGAGTCAGCCCCGTCCGGGCTGCAGCAGAAGGAAGAAGAGATCAGCAGACAGGCCTCCTCTTCTGCAGAAGGGGCGCTAGTCTTGGAAAAAGATTGTTGAAATACCACAGCTTACTCTGGGTTCCACTAGAGATACACTTAAGCCTGTAAGTCAACTTCCTCTGTCTCTGCTCACCTTGCTTAAATCCACGGGACTGTGTTCACAATTCACTCCATTTTTTACTTCCAGATTTGTAGTTGGAACAGACTGAGGAGACACGGTTTGACCTGTGTGGAGAAAATCAAACAGAATTCTCTGAGTGCCTGCCCTTGCCCCATCTGCCAGATCTCATTCATGACTGATTAGCTGTGACTGACTGTCTCCTGCAAAGCCCACCTAAAGAAGTAATTAAGATTGCCAAGCAGCTGGGACCACACACGCCTACCTCCTTGCCTACTAGTTAGCGGTGAAGGGGGAACAGAGGTATCAGCACTCCTGCGCCTTCTTCCTGAACATCTGTGTAACCCTCTTTTCTTCCTCTATTGAGGCAGTAACCCTTAACCAACAATGGATACCAGAGACTCCCACGGAGAACTTCTCAAATATACAGATTCCCAGGCAAACCCCCTGCAAAACGTGACTCAGGGAATGTGGGGACAAGGAGACCAGTGCAGATTAGGCCCTGCCTGACCACAGAAAAGGAAACCAGTCAGTAGCTGCAATTCATTGAGTGCACCCAGCAGAGGACCTTACATGAATTAAGTTATTGAAGCCTCACAACAAACTTATGGCATAGAACCTATTATCATCCTTATTTGACAGAGGAGAAAAGGACACTTAAAGAGGTTTAGGAGGTTCTCAAGGTCACACACTTTGCCAGTGGTAAAGTCAGAATCTCAAGCCTAAATTTGGACTCAAGAGTCTACATTACTGTATTTTGCCTCCTGAACCTATCTGTTTCCTCTTTAAAAATCACCAGGTGACCCCAAATTCTCTGGCCCCAAATTACCCCAAGGCAGATATCTCCCAAAAGCCATATCGGTGCTGAGGCCAATCTGGGGTGCAAACCTCTCACCCTGGGCCCACTGAGGTGTACCTGAGGCAGCACCCCTAGTGCTGCAAGAGACAGAGGTCACCAGTCCCAGCCACCCACCTGCCAATCACAAAAAGTGCTGTGTCTGAGTGAGCATGGAAGCATATTAAATAAACACAGCCCCGCCCTCTGGTAACTTAGTATCTCCAGCTAGTTCCTAAATGTCTTATTAATGAAAAGAGAAGACAGTCACTCCTAATAATCTTACCATTTTTATCCATCGAATGTGGATCGGACTGCTTCTTGCCAACCTCAGCAAAGGAGCGAACAATGGGAATGAGGTTATTTCTCTTCTTTTCATTCTGATGGTGATGCTTTTTGAGAAGGGCTTCCCGTACTTTAACCCTCATGCTCTCACTCAGGTCACTGAACAGTTCTTGCTGGTCCAGGATCAGGTCTGGAAAACAGGCACTTATCTGAACCCTCTAACTGACAGTCCACAGACCCACAGAGGCGAACGTCAGGTCGGGTCAAGCAGCAGGGGAGGCGGTGAGACCAGTGTCAGTGAGATGCGGCTTCCTCCTCAGCGCCTGAAAAAGCTGGTTGATGACAGCAGCTGCGGCGAGCTACACTTCATTCACCCAGCACGTCATCGTTATTAGACACAGAAACCACTGAGCACTCTCTGGGTGCCAGGAACTATACTGGATTATCTAATCTGAGCCTTATAAGAACTCTGAAAAGTGGCTGGTATAACAATTTTTACAGATCAGGAAACTGAGGCCCACACATTATAAAATCCCTCAAGGTCTCACATCCAACAAGATGTGCGGAGCTAGGATTCAAACACAAGACTGTCCAACTCAAAAGCCCACAATATTACATATTTTGTTCTGTCATCGGCCAAAGGTCTTCAATAGACCCTTTCCAAGACTTGCACGCTGCTGTGACTCATCGCCAACGTGAACACAACAGGTCCTACTGTGGGAACCACAGCAGTTGCACCTCAATCCTGCGAACCTACTCCCAAGCCTCCCCTAACTTCAACCTGTTCTCAACCCCAACTTCACCCATGACTACCCAAGCGCTGCAGCAATAAATAGAGAAAATCCATTTTCAAATATTCAAGCCAAAGATCCATGTTTCTCTATATTTGCCTTTATATTGTTTGGTTCCTTGCCCCCATATTAACATGCTTCAGGATACCTTTTCTTGAAAAAAAAAAGAAGAAGAAGAATATCTACCCCAAGTCCTCCTTTATCTATCTATCTGTCTATCTGTCTGTCTGTCTGTCTATCTATCTCTCCCTCTCTCCCATCACTTAAAGTTTTCAAAACAAAAATTCCTCAGCCCCCTGCAATTTGGCTACTTCAAAGAAATTCTTTTGATAAAATCATCAATAACCTTCCAGTTGCGAAATCTGATGGCTGCTCCTAGTTCTTACATAACCTGCCATCTCTGTGGCATTTGACACTGATGAATTAAAATTTTCTTCCCTCTTGGCTTTTATAGTGGATTGAATGGTGACCCCCCAAAAATCTATCTGTATATTACCCCCAAACCTGTGAACGTGACCTTATTTGTAAAAAGGGTTTTTGCAGAAATAATTAAGGATCTCCAGATGAGATTATCCTGGATGATATTGACAAATATCACTATTAGAAAGAGACACAGACCCTGTAAGAGAGACACTGGACACTGGGAGCTAGAAGCATCAAGGAATAACTTTCTGCTAGAGTCTTCGGAAGGGACACAGGATCCCATCCCTGCTGACCCCTCCCTTGTGTCCCATGTGATCCCAGAGAGATAGAGCTACTTGGATACTTTAAATGGAGAAAAATTTGGAGAAATCCTTATTTAACCTGTCCAGCCAAACCAAGCCAAGCCAAGGGAAAACTCCTCCAGTGCGGCCAGATGTTCCCTGAACTCCACTCCCAAAACACAGTGACGGAACGCTCAAGTGCCCCAGGAAGCTCCGTCAGACATCTCCCCTTCATATCTTGCTGAAAGAGTGGGGGGACTTTGGCTCAATTTCTTACGTGTCTTCCCTAGCTGCTATATTTTTAAAAAAACTTTCTTTAACTCTCTTTTCTCTGCACAACTTGTAGTTGCTCCGTTCTCTAACTATTATCCAAATACATCTCCATTGTTGCTGTTGACTGTTCCACGGCCATCTTCCCACTAAAAGATGAGCCTCTTGAGGGTAGGAACTGCATTTTATCTTTATTCCCTAGTGCCTAGTATATAATCAGGCATAAATAAATACAAAATAAATGTTGCTGAATTAACAAACGGAAGACTAAACACCATGTCATTCGAATCCCATCAGTCTGTGAAATAGGTAGTTTCCTAGTTCGACACCCATCCCACAGCTGAGAATGTTGAGGTCGGGAATGTGAATTTAAGTAGCTTGCCTAAGGACACACAACCACTTTATTCTTCCCTTTATGCCACACTTTTTAACTTACACAAGTATTCCTGCGTTCCCTCACTTCACCTTACCTGAAATTTCTTCTATGCTATTTGCACGCATATCCAGAAGGACCGTTCCATTAATAAGGCAGCTCCTCAGCTCGAAGAGACTGTGCAATGAAAGGGTTGCCACGTAGGGCTTGCTCCAGCGTTCTCCCCCATCCTCAACATCTTCTTCAAACTTCAGCCACCTGAAAGCGTTACAAAGAACTAGATGCCAAAGATAGAAAATGAGGACTTTTCAAGAGAGAATCTTTAATGTAAGTCACAAAGAAAGATATCTGAATAAAAACAATGAACACTGTAATCTAATCTCTATATTCAGGGTACCTTGGTAAGTGAAAACAGCAGGCTATAAAACAATGCAAGACTGGGTATAGTTTAATTCCATTTTTATTTAAAAATTTTTAAAAAATACGGCCCTGGCTGGTGTAGCTCAGTGGATTGAGCACGGGCTGTGAACCAGGCATCGCAGGTTCGATTCCCAGTTAGGGCACATGCCCAGGTTGCAGGCCATGTCCCCTAGCAACCGCACATTGATGTTTCTCTCTCTCTCTCTCTCCCTCTCCCTCTCTCTCCCTCCCTTCCCTCTCTAAAAATAAATAAATAAAATCTTTAAAAAAAATTTTTTAATACAAACACATACATGTATAAGACACTTTGCCTCCTCATGCAAACACAGAAAGAATTACAACTAGACCACAAAACAAGTATCACTCAGAACCATCAGAAAACTGAGCAGTATGCAAGCCTAAAAACCAAGGATTTAAAAAAGCCACATTCATCCAGACAGGTAGGAGGAACACAGACACGCACATGGGTGGAGATGTGGCAGTGGCAGAATCAGCGGTCCCACACTCACGTGTGGTGGAGGAATACCTTGGGGTAAGTGATCCCAGCCCCAGGCCAGACCGCACAGCCCAGGGGGCCAGCACCAGGAAGATAAATCCTCATAAATTCTGGCTGTAGAAACCAGGGGGGTTTGGGGTAGTGGAAGAAACAGACAGATTTTCAGGAGATTCTACGTAAAGGGCCTACATGGACTTAAAACATAAGGAGATCCAGTTCCTCTGGAATTCGGCACCAGGGCAACAGCTGGGAAGGGTACCAGTTGCACAGGGGGAGTGCCAGGCAACCCTCCAGAAGCCAGGCAGCAGCACTGTCCCCTCTATGAGCCCTTCCTGCACACAGAGCCACAAAGTGGTAAAGCAGGTTGCCGCACCCTGGTGATTACCTAAGGCTCCACCCCTACAGTGTAGGGGTGCTTTTTCTACAATAAGCCATGCTACTAAGACAGGGAGACAAAGCAGCTCTACCTAATACACAGAACACAAGGAGGCTGTCAAATTGAGAAGACAAAGAAATATGGTCCAAACGAAAGAACAGAACAAAACCCCAGAAAAAGAACTAAACAAAACAGAGATAACCAACCTATCAGATGCAGAGTTCAAAACACTGGTGATAAGGATGCTCAAACAACTCATCAAGTACAGGAACAAAATAAGAAAGACCCAGGAAGAAGTGAAGGTTATGCCAAGTGAATAAAGAAAAATCTATAGGGAACCAATAGAGGAGGGTAGGAAGCTGGGATTCATATCAATGATTTGGAATTTGAGGGAGAAATAAGCATTCAACCAGAACAGCAAGAATAAAAAAAGAAAAACAGCAAGAATAAAAAAAAAATGAGGATAGTATAAGGAGCCTCTGGGACATCTCCAAACATACCAACATCCAAATCATAGGGATGCCAGAAGAAGAAAAAGAGCAAGAAATTGAAAATTTACTTGAAAAAATAATGAAAGCAAACTTCCCTAATTTGGTGAAGGGAATAAACATACAAGTCCAGGAGTCCAGGAAGTACAGAGAGTCCCAAACAAGTTGGACCCAAAGAGGACCACACCAAGACACATCATAATTAAAATGCCCAAGGTTAAACATAAAGAGAGAATCTTAAAAGCAGAGAGTTACCTACAAAGGAGTTCCCATAAGACTATCAGCTGATTTCTCAAAAGAAACTGTGCAGGCAAGAAGGGACTGGCAAGAAGTATTCAAAATGATAAGAAGCAAGGACCTACAACCTAGATTATTCTATTCAGCAAAGCTATCATTTAGAATGGAAGGGCAGATAAAGTGCTTACCGAGACAAGGTGAAGTTAAAGGAGTTCATCATCACCAATACATTATTAGATGAAATGTTAGAGGGACTTATTTAAGAAAAAGGAAAAGATGAAAACTATGAACATTAAAATGACAACAAACTCACAACTATCAACAACTGAATCCAAAAACAAAACAAAACAAAAAACTGAGCAAACATCCAGAACAGGAACAGAATCATAGATATGGAGATCATTTGAAAGGTTATCAGCAAAGAGAGGGAAGGGGCAGAATGTGGGAAAAGGTACAGGGAATAAGAAGCATAAATGGTAGGTACAAAATAGACAGGGGGATGTTAAGAATAGTATAGGAAATGGAGAGGCCAAAGAACTTACATGCATGACCCATGGACATGAACTAAGTGGGGGATTGCTGGAGGGAAGGGGGTGGAGCAAAAAATGGAAAAATTGGGACAACTGTAATAGCACAATCAATAAAATATATTAAGCCTTGGCTGGTGTGGCTGGCTCAGTGGATTGGGTGCTGGCCTGAGAATTAGGGGGTCGCAGATTCAATTCCCAGTGGGAGCGCATGCCTGGGTTGTGGGTTAGTCCCGGGTGGGGGCATGTGAGAGGCAGCCACACATTTGATATTTCTCTCCCTTTCTTTCTCCTTCCCTTCCCCTCTCTCTAAAAGTAAATAAATAAATAAAATAAAATAACCAAGAGCCTCTCCATGTGACCTTTAGCAGTTTGCAAAGACAGAATGACAACATTAATTGCCCTTTCACTTGCTATCAGCCAATCAGCGTGTTTAGCCCTCTCTGCCTGTAGAAAACATCTATGGACACAGCAGGCATCCGGGAAAAGCTGTTCACGCTGTGCTAGTTACTCACATTGCCTCTGACCCTGAGGCCCAGACATGCTGGCTTTGTACCATCCATAAGGCTGTTGGTCGGTTACTAGAGGAGCCCTAGAGGTAGCCCTCGTTAATCTAAGGGCCCTTCTTGAGTCTGAGACTCAGACAAGCACGGCCACTCCACAACTACCCCAGGAAGCCTACTCTTAGAATCACTATTATCTCAAGGGTCTCTGTGAGGTTGGATTGTCCCATAGGAAGTTAAAGTCTCAAAAATTCTGGGACTTTCAGTGAATTAAAACCCAAATGACCCCATAGCTCAACTGCAGGAACAATCTTGGACCTACACTTCGTCTTCTGGCCAGGTCCAAGCCAAGGTGGTCTGATCAGGCATCTTCTAAACCAGACCTATAATGTCAAGATAGCCCATGAAGTACTCTGGGCCCTGAACAAATAAGAGAGGACCTCAACCCCAGGCTTAAGGTCAATTGGCATAGGTGTGACCAAAGACACCCCAAAGAGGCCAACATCAAGGCTCTGCAGCCCTGGCTGGTGTGGCTCAGTTGGTTGGAGCATCATCCGTAGACCATGATTTCAATTACCGGTCAGGGCACATGCCTGGGTAGCAGGTTTGGCCCCCAGTCAGGGTGCGTGTGAGAAGTAACTGATCCATGTTTCTCTCACATCCATGTTTCTCTCTGTCTCTCCCTCCCTTCCCATCTCTAAAATCACTAAGCATGTCCTCGGGTGAGGATAAAAATAAATAAATGAACAAACAAACAAACTTTAAAAAAAAAAGACTTCCCACAGAATACTGTGGAACATCCATTCCCACGTCAGTCATCACCTCTCCCGTGAAGAAGTAAAAGACAGGACGGGCCTGTCACTTGCAGGAAGGTAACACTGGCCCACCCAAGCATGTCCGGACCAGGTTTTTCAGAGCCTTACCTGGCCGTCTCCTTCCATTCGGCATCCTCTCCCTCTTTCATGCAGATCTCGTCCAGCTCTGTGAACAGCTCATGAGGCACGTGCTCCTCGTCATCCTCCGTGCCCAGGATGAACTGCACACGCTGAGAGGGTGTGTCTGGAACACCAACCACAGAGAACGGTCTGCCCCGGCCTCAACCTCAACAGAAACAGAATTCTGCCATGCTTAGCACATCTGGGGGGACGTAAAACTTCAGGAATATATAGCAGATAATCCTAAACATAGATCAGAAAAACTCATTTATTCCCAGAAATTTTTTGTAAATGTCTTCTGTGAAAGCAGTTTCATGGGAGGAAAAACTAAGACTACTTGAAGAAAGCTCATGAGACACTGGAAATATGATAAATTTGATCTAAAGGAATGCCTAATTATTTATTTGTTTGTTTGTTTGTTTCTACACTGTCCTAGGATAGAATGGACCACCTCAGTCACTTCTGAGGCCGGCACATTTCTATCACCACAATTGCTTTAGCAAACCTGGTTCCCTTCACTAATGCAACGTCATCCAGAGTTGGTGATCGAGTTTGCACTATTTGTCTATTTTTAAACATTTTAGTCATGTATTTCTAGAGAGGGGAAGGGAAGGAGGGACGGAAACATCACTCTGTGGTTGCCTCTCACACACCCCCACCAGGCTTGCGCCCTGACTGGGAGCCAAACCAACAACCCTTTGGTTCACAGGCTGGCACTCGAGCCACTGAGCCACACCCAGCAGGGCAGAATGCCTAATTCTTTAACAAATGATTTCACCTAGTAAGCTACTGATTTGGGGGACCTGAACTGTACAGTTTTCAGGAAGATACTTTTGAGTCTTAGAAGCATTCTTCTTAGAAGCAATCTCTGAAGACTCTGTAGAAGGGCTAGAGAATCAAGACCACCTGCTTAATGTCCCCCACACATTCCCTCAGCCTCACCAAGCGCCCCCCAGCCATGGATACCCACCCTCTCTCCCAAGGGTGATACCATGGGCCAAGGCCTCTGGCCCCTCCTCCCCTTGACTGGCTCCTTTGCCCCGGCCTCGTCTCCGGTGCTTCTGGCCATGGGTTCGGTGGTGCCGATGGCTCTGCCGGCCCAGCGGCATCCGAACCCCCACATAGAGAGTCCTATGACCTGAAAAGAAGCAGAAGGTCTATAGAGAAAACCCTTTTAGTAAAAGGAGTCTAGCATATTTAAGGGAGGCGGGAGGGGAAGAAAGATTACAGTTCTTTGGCCTGGTCACAACCTTGTCATGATAAAACTTCCAACACTACCAGAGCTCAGGATGTAGAGATCTTCGAGTCAAAGGTCACATTTGTCTTACACACAGCTGCAAACCTCACAGGAGTGTTTGGATCAAAGGAAATCATGTGTGTGAACATTAAAGGCCAATATAAATGCTAGTTGTGATTACAGCAACAATCTGATCAGTGGTGAAACAGCCATACAGCTCTCTATGACAATGGCAACAAGGCTTGGCAGGGAGGCAACTTAGGAAAGTGGTTCAGTGCTCGGGTCAGCCTGCCTGAGTCCAAAACTTAACCTCATCATTGCAGCCTTGAACGAGGTATCTAATCTCTCCGTGACTGTCTTTATAAAAGAGTACTGAAAGTTTATTATTTAATTTCAGAGGGATTTTGTGCGCAGAAAATAAGAAAATGTGTGTAAAATGATTAACACAATGTCTGGGATAAATTTTAGCAGCCCATATAGTCTAGGATCAGTTTCCATTATTTCTTTTTTCTGCACTGTAGAATATGCAATGTAGAATAGCACGGGAGATCTGTTACAAATGAGACAGAGCATAAGGCTGGGGTAATAGGGAGAGACATGAAATATTGTACAAAAAGAGGGGAACACAAAATAATGATCCAATAGCATTCCTCTCTAGTTCCTCCTTTCCTTACTCATTCCTTCTCTAAACCTTATTTTGTTCCGTTCCCCGTTCAGAACTTCCAGGCCTCTCTCACCTCCACCTGGCTTCACTTGCCTTCCTGCCTAGCCTGGAGCCAGGGATCAGCACCTTCCAGGATGCTCCCACCCCCACGCACAGAGGCGCGGTCCTCCCCGTTTCTGCCCGTGATCGCTGCTCGGCACTCTAGATCTCAGGCTGACTTCCAACATCTCCCATCACAGAAGCTGTTTCAGTCCTTAGTCACTGTCCTCAAGTCCAGGGTCCTCCGAGCGGGTGACCTCGCTTCCTGCTTTAACAAAAGACTCAGGGCCTCTCACGCACAGTGAGTTCCCCCATCTCTGCCTGGCTCACTCCCCCCGCCCCCACCCCCCAGCCTGTCCTCTTTTCCAGGCTAATGAGCATGGCCTCCGACCCCTCTGGAGTCCTGCTCCAGCAATTATCCTCCATCTCTCCTTTCCATCCGTCCCTTCCACGGGTTTCTCCTAACTACATATGTGCTTGAGTCTCTCGTGACTGAAAAAGAAACTTTCCCGGCGCAGAGCTGCTCTCCCAAGTGTCTGCCTTGTCCTCCCCCTGCTCCGTCAAACCACTTTCAAGCACAGTCTGCCAGCCTCACTCCCTACCCTCACCATCTCCTCATTCCACAGCCTCCGCATGTAGCCACTCTCCACTGAAACTGCCCTCCTTGGGGACCAAAGACCACCTAACCTCTATCACCAAATCTCCATCACCTTATGCCTCTCTCAGTTCAGTTACATGACTTTCTTGAGAGCCCACCACCTTCCACACAGTATCCGAACCCCTTGACCAGGTCCTCGCCTTGCTGGGCTGGGCTTGCGTGGCCCCTGTCCCACTGCCCTCCCCAGCTCCCTTGCAGCCTCTGGCTGTGCTTCCTCATCCCTCCCACGATCCCACAATCCCACAATCCACCAAGGGAAGGCTCTCCAGGTTTCCGTCCTCGACTGTTTCTTCTTTCTTTAGTGATATTTACTCCCCCCATTTCAAAGTTCACTTCAACAAATGACCCCCAAATCTTTATCTACAATGATTCAATTACATCCCAAAGCAAACCACCATCCTCCATCTCAAATCAGGTTCACAGTCTTTATGCTTCTGTTTATGGCATGGCCATTCTCTCAGCTTTCCAGGTTTAAAACCTCAGAGTTGCCTTAGATTTGCACCTCAGGGCAACACCCCACAGGTCAGAGACGTCAAGGCTTTCCCCCTGAGTTGGCTTTGACAACGGCACCAACTCAGCATGCGAACCACCCCGGAAGCACCGCTCTGCCGCTGCTCCCTCCCACAGTCCGCACCCTCCTGTTCCGCAGGCTCTGGGGCCCAGACTGCCTTCTAGTCTTTCCTCCCTCTGGGACAAACTATACACTCAATAGGAAAATTAGGGGAAAGACCTCTAAAAGAACTGCGTGATCAGCTCAAGAGAGACAAAAGTGAAAACCCTACACTTCCGCACATTGAATAAATGTTCTGGGGAAAAAGTATAGAGATGTGTACCTTTTGCATCTACCTTAGTAACAAACAGAGTGGCTTGGTTTTGACTGTCTCCTCCTCACGACCTGGACTGTGGCACCCACCATCCCTCACACTCCTCTTCCACCTAAACCAAACTGCTGTCCCACAAATGTGCCAGTGCTTTCTGGACACCGACTTGGCTCACTCCTTCGAAGTTCCTTGCAACGCACCTTCCTTCTCGGTATTGTTTCTAATCTCCCTGATCAGATGTGCCGCCTCCTTCCTCTAAATCCCCAGAGTCCTTAGCTAGCATTCTCTTATGCACTAATTTTATACCTTCCATTAAAGTTAAGCCTCATCAGAGTTCTCTCTCACTATTCATTTGCAAGCCCCTCAAGGTCCCAGGTCCCACCACCCTCCTCGTGGAATCCCTCACACAGCAAAAGCACAGTCTCTTGTACACGATCATCCCTGAGCTTATCCAGAAAATGGACTATATCCCAAGTGCCTCCACTAGGAATATAAACCCCTAGGACCTCCTCAGGAGAATGAAATATGACCTAAGAAGACCCGCAATTTGAAGGGAGCCACAAAAGGAATGAGTAACCCAAGTGAGCGTGTTTGGGGTGGATGAAATACTCACCAGGGCATGAGAGGAGTGAGAAAATCCTAGCCAAGCTGAGCACTGACTGACAGCTTAACCCAGGAAGACTTCCTAGATTTCACGGAGTTCCCAACTCTCCATGTTCTTCTCTCCCCAGCGATGGGGTTTCCTAAGACTGTGCTCAACTTCTCCTTTGGGTGTTCCTCAACAGTACTCTCCACTTTCCAGTGGGGTTAAAGTGTCCTGGGGTGCTGCTTTAACACCCCTTCACGAGACTGCGTGCCACCCTTGCGCAGGGGCCATGCTAATCTTCTCTGTATTGGTCCAGTTTTAGTATATGTGCTGTCGAAGCGAGCACTTTGACACCCCTTTCTCTGTTTCTCACTCGTCTTCTTTTCCTCCCCTACCTTTCATTATCCAAAGTGACAAAGCAAAATAAAAAGGCAACAGTGAGGATTAGCTGGGAAGGTGATCAGAGATGAGTCAGAGTGCCAAGAAGCAGTCAGAAGGATAAAGTATTTGGCATCTGGCAGAATCACACCTCTTATCCACTTCCTGTCTCGGGCCAGTCCTGTTGGCCCGTGCACATCTCAGGACATTTTGACGGGCAGGTTTCTGCACACAACGTAGTTGTCTTTCAACTTCACTGGAGCAGAACTATCAAGTCAGAAGAGGGCATTTGCTAAGATGCGGGA
Source organism: Tonatia bakeri (assembly GCA_004024845.1). Lineage (NCBI taxonomy): Eukaryota > Metazoa > Chordata > Mammalia > Chiroptera > Phyllostomidae > Tonatia > Tonatia bakeri. The sequence continues at coordinate 154,208 of PVIA01001468.1, read as the reverse complement.
TGTCAGACCTCTGACGTTCTCAGCGAAAACTATAAAGTACAGAAATGACTGAACTGAATACCATCTTAATAAAATACAACCCATTAACTAACAACGTTCGGTGATAGTATTCAGTTAGGTTCCCGTGGTGCACCACTGATGTCAGGCCAGGCTGGAGCTACCTATCCTGCCAGGTCCCGTCCAAAGGGCTGGGGAAACAGTAGTGAACAGTGCAAAATCCCAGTCCTCAAGACACATGCTCTAGTTGGGGAAGGCAGGCATCTTAAAAACAAAAACATATTATTTCAACTATTGATCATTATTATGAATAGAATATGGTAAAGTGCTGGAGAGTCTGCGGTAGGGATAGGAAGGAGAAGGGAGACTGGAGCTGAGATGAGTGGAAGAGACACCCCAGTGATGAGAGGGAGGGGCCATGGGGAAGACCCAGGAAGAGGGAAGATCAAGTGCACAGGCTCTACGACAGCAATGTGTGGTGCTGGTTCCAAGGCAAAGGGACAGCCAGTACGGCCAGAGCAAGGTGAAAGAGGAAAGGAGAGGAGGGGAAAGGTTAGAGAGACAGACAGGGTCGATCGTGAAGAATACGTGGGCCATGAAAAGCATAACCAGATCCTGGACAGTTGCTTCAACCACCCCCTTAAATAGTGACCTCGAATAGTGATGTCAAATCAGGTGTGTCCAGGTAGAGCTGGGCTTAGGTGAAGAACAGTCTGAAGGGTAATGTCAGTCCTCCAATAGAGCCATCCCAGCCACGTGCTTCCCCTTCCCAGCAGATCCCCCGGAAGGTCACTGGCCAGCTAGGGCCTCCGCTCTCCTTCCGCACACTCCAAATACCTCCACGGGGCTCATGCTGGTGCACCGCTAGTATCACTTAATTTAACTACATTTCATCCACACTATTAGAGTGAAACAAGGAGGCTGGACTAAATGACTTCTCAGGTCTTGTCCAGATGATTGCTAGTCCAGGTTCTAATGTTCAAGACCTAGGAAAGGCTTGGGCTAAGGCCTTCTTTGAAGAAGTTATGGTGGTTCAATTTTTCTCACTATCCTTACTTACTGCTCCAAAAAGAGATTATAAAAGGGCCTCAGTAAATGCCTATTGAGTAAATAATGTATGCTTTTGCTTGGTATTTAAATTTCCACTTGGCAGATCTGCAGCACAATGGAGAAAACATCTTACAGAGAGATGCCTTTGATAGCTCTGTAGGAAGGCAACACTTAAGTCTTAGAGAAAGAAGACTCTCCCTTCTCTAAGAAGTTTTTTGGTCTAATCAGTTCTCACAAATATTAGCCAACCACAGTGCTTGCCCTTTGAAAACACTGGTGAGATAGGCAAGATCAGCATAAAAACACGTGCCAGCAGAGGTCAGAGTTAAATAGCTATCAAAAAATTCAGCATAAGTTTCTAGTCTGGGACTCTGAAGCAGAAACTTGGATTTCCTGAGTGAAATCAGCAGAAAAGATGACACTAGGCAATGGCTAGAGCACCATCAAATCCAGTCCATCTAACTGGTCTCTGGCAGCACGGCAACTTCACTGCACTCATCATGTGTCACTCTCCTGGGCACTCAGCTGCTCAACTGCCCACCCATCTCATCTCCCTCCTCTACCTGTCAACTCACTCAAATCCCACCTGCTTCCCATCTCATTCTCCATCCTCTTTTCCAGTCATTGCCAAATCTATTCTTTGGGGGGGCTATCTGTATTCAAATACAAGTATTCATTTAGTAAAACTTATGGGGAAGATGTACCAGTGTATTCTGAAAAAATAAGTATGTATACAAAGGCAGAGAACAACCAGTGAACTGGGACTGGATATTGTGGAGCAAGACAGAAATCACAGGTGGGACCCACCTGTGATTGGAGGGACCCACCCACTGCAGATGGAGGTTGGATTTACCATTCGATGCTCGCTGTTTACGGAGAGTGCAGACAGAACTCATTAGCACACACAAAAGGTGCCCCACTCCCCTGGGCTGCAGGTTGACTCAAAGTCAATAACCACAGGAGGGACTCTAACATGTGGAGCAGATGTATGCCCTTTTTTCCTTTAAACTTATAAATAGGACCAAGTGACTCTTACACATTTGTTTAAAGTGTATTCTAAGGCACTAAACATACTGTAGGACTCATATATCTAGTAGTTAATCAGGAATAATGATCTGCCAGAAAAAATGGAAAAATCCATTACTCTAAGGCCACAGCCTGTGTCCCTCTGGGACTGGGAGAGCCGCTGGAGCACAGCACGCACAGCGCTCTTCATGGGTTTATCTTTGGAAATCAGTTCTCACCTTTGCTTTTGACTCTTCCCGTACGTTAAAAACGTAACGTCATGGTTTAACGTGCCATCTCCTACTCGTAGAATCAACTTCTATAAAAGACCCATGTTTGCAGAAGTCCAGTTCTGAAAATGGGTGAGGAAATGGTTTGTCATGTGGGGTAGACAGTTTGAAATAAGCGGGGGAGGAAGGTCAGGGATTTATCTACAACCACAAAACCTTGAATCACAGCATACATTACAAATCAGAGTACAATTCACTTGTCTCCCATCAAAGTGAGACTGATTTTATCCCACACCTTTAAGAGATGATGCCACCCTGGGTGCAGCCTCATGGAGTCCTAACACTGCCCTCAAAGTGAGTCGGGCAGGACCCCCGGCATGGCCAGCCCTACCGCAGACCCCTCTTCTCTCCAGAGCTGCTCCAGAACCACATCAGGAGGCCTGAGAAGCAGGCACCATTTGTCTTCCATTTGCCTGAAGTGCTTTTTTAAAATAGTGCTAACATAAATTAGATTCTAGTTTTCAAAAAGGTCTATGTGTTTTTAAAGGACCGTTTCCCAGCACACTACTCCTTATTAATGACATCATAGTAAACAGCTATCCTTTATGGCAAAATGGAGACTGCGTGAAGAATAGATGACATCATCACGGAGAAGCTGCTCCTACTGCCAATAACTCAGCCCATCTCTGTGCACGAAACACAGTCCTTGGGATTCAGAGAGTTTGAGCAAATTTATCACTCTACTCCCAAGTAGAAAACAGTGTTTATAAATGGCTACCTCCTTGCTGAGAACAAAGGTATAGGGGCCCAAATAACTAAACTGAGAGCAACATTACCCCCATGGAGCAGTAAGAGTGTGGATGCAACAGGGCAGAAGGAGGGCGGGTAATCTATTAACATGTTTACACAATGGAGCAAGGTGCTGAGGTTGAGTGATCAATGCTGGAGACTGTCCTCCCTTGCTGGCAGTGTGGTAGAGTAGAAAAAGCAGACTTTCATCTGAGTCTCCCCTGCCATTAGGCTGGATCACTGGATCAGTGATTTTCAACCAGTATGCCACAAGAATTTTTAAAACATGCAATACCCAGACAGCTACATGCAAAAAAATTAAACTCGATCACCAACTTACACTACATACAAAAATAAATTCAAGGTGGATAAAAGACTTAAATGTAAGTCGTGACACCATAAAAGTCCTAGAGGAGAACATCAGCAGGAAAATCTCAGACATTCCACGCAGCAACATCTTCAAGGGTATGTCCCCTAGAGCAAGGGACATAAAGGAAAGAATAAACAAATGGGACCTCATAAAATTAAAAAGCTTCTGCACGGCTAAAGAAACCATCAGTAAAATGAAAAGAGAACCAACTATGTGGGAAAACATATTTGCCAATGATACCTCAGACAAGGGTTTAATCTCCAAAATATATAAAGAACTCACATAACTCCACTCCAGGAAGACAAAAAACCCAATTAAAAAATGGGCAAAAGACTTGAACAGACACTTCTCCAAGGAGGACATACAGAGGGCCCAGGGACATAGGAAAAGATGCTCAGCATCACTAGCCATCAGAGAGATGCAAATTAAAACCACAATGAGATACTACATCACACTGGTCTGAATGGCCATCATAAGCAAATCAACAAACAAGTGTTGGAGAGGATGTGGAGAAAAGGGAACACTAGTTCATTGTTGGTGGGACTGCAGACTGGTACAGCCACTGTGGAAAACAGTGTGGAATTTCCTCAGAAAACTAAAAATGGATCTGCCTTTTGACCCAGCAATTCCACGGCTGGGATTATACCCTAAGAATCCTGAAACACCAATCCAAAAGAACCTATGCACTCCAATGTTCATAGCAGCACAATTTACAATAGCCAAGTGCTGGAAGCAACCTAAGTGCCCATCAGCAAATGAGGAGATTAAAAGACTGTGGTACATTTACACAATGGAATACTATGCAGCAGAGAGAAAGGAGTGCCTACCCTTTGCGACAGCATGGATGGAACTGAAGAGCATTATGCTAAGTGAAATAAGCCAGGGTGTGAGAGACAAATACCATATGATCTCACCTTTAACTGGAACATAATCAACAAAAGAAAAAAGCAAACAAAATATAACCAGAGACATTGAAATTAAGGACAATCTAACAATAGGCAGAGGGTGGGGGGAGGAGACAGTAGGGGGAAGGGTTTTCAGGAACTACAATAAAGGACACCTGGACAAAACCAAGGGGGAGGGTGGGAGCAAAGGGGGGAGGTGGGTTTGGCTGGGGTTGGTGGGGGAGTGGTAGGGGGAAATGCAGACAACTATAATTGAACAACAATGAAATAATTTTAAAAAATAAAAGAAAAAATACAGGAAAGACTTAAAAAAAAAAACATGCAATACCTGACTATTTAGTCTGGGGCACTGACCTCTTTTCCCTTAGACTGTCAAGTAAAAAAAGGTGACAGCCAACACAATAGCTGTTTGGTGTGAATGAATCAAAATTACACCTACCTTTTGTCAGATTGGCAAAAAAATATGCTTTATGGTGTGCTGCAGAATTTTAATTTTTTTAATTTATTTGAGTGAGAGAGACGTCAATGTGAGGAAGAAACACCGACTGTTTGCCTCCCACATGTGCACCAAATGGGATCAAACCTGCCACCTAGGTACACGCCCTGAACAGGGATCGAACCTGCAACCCTTTGGTGTACGGGACAACACTTCAACCAACTGAACCACCTGGCCAGGGTGCTGTGCCACAGAATTTTAGTAATTACTTTTTGTGTGTCATGAAATGAAAAAGATTAAAAACTGCTGTCCTAGATGACCATGAGCAGTTTCCCCTAAAAAGGGGGATAAAATCTACCTGCCTTAGTTGTTGAGAAGATTAAAAATACTTGTACAAAGACCCTACCCAAAAGCCTAACAGCCAAGGGTCATTCAACAAATGTTAGCCTCCCACCCCCCTCCCCACATATACCCTTTCCTTCTCCCACCTGCTGAACCCACCTTGGCTCCTCCATCTGGTTAAAATAACTTGGAAAACTTGACCTTGATATATCCAAACTCCACTGACCTCCACAGAGCCACCCACATAAGTTCTCATGGTAACATATCCAGAGGCTGAGTCAGCCTCTACAGCTTTTACTCTCCCCATCCAAAGGACAAGTTTTCTCTAGGGATTGTACAACTTTGATGAAAAAAAAAAGCCCGTCATGGGAACAAGCAGTACAGAGAGAGTTTTTCACATGCTGTCCCAGAGTCATCAGAAAGTTGCTGCATCATAGCCTTCAACATTGCAGGGGAGGCTGCAGGAAGTTCACAAAGGCCTTTGAGCCAAATGTGGGCTCTCGTTAAAGCCGTACTAGACAGGAGCCTTTCTCTAATAAAACCGGGCATCAGCGCTTATCAGGAAACGAGGGCCCACGGGGAAAAAGGAAAGCAGAAGGACACCACACAGCGCTCATGTGGGGAGCGAGGGGTGAGACGGGAGAGAAAGGGAGAAAAACCTTAACAAGGGAAACTGCAAACAGCAGGTCAATAGAAACGCCTCTTCCTGTCCACCTCCGTTGGATTTTTATGTAACTGTGCTGTGAACTCTTAAAGAACATGTTATAGGTACGTGTGTATTTCCTTTTTTCTTGTTTACATAAAAACACCAGCCAGAAACGGGTTTAGTTAGAAGGGGAAGAGCAAACATTAGAAATGGGATAAAAAGAGAGTTTTATAGTCAAACTGAGTTTTAATAATTATTTGTGTTTTTTCTTTTAAAATTTTGTATATATTTTTATTTCTAAGAAGCTGTCAAGAACCAATAAGCTGACCCGAGCACCTCACTCTCACAGAATGGGCCACGTACTGACAATCACACTGGACTTGACGTTCTCTGAGCGAGGTCCCACAGGCCGCCTGTTAGATGCAATGGCGACACAGGCATTATTATCCCTGCTTTTATTTAACAAAGAAATTGAGGCCAAAGGAAATTAAGTGCTTCCCCCTCAAGGCCCTACAGCAGTGAGAGTTAGGGTTCAAACCCAGGTGTCCTAATGACAAAGCGATTACTCCCCCGCCAGGTTGCCTCTCGCTAATCTCCCCTGTTACCCAGAACAGCGGTTCTTACCTTCCAACTCTTCTTTCTCATAGTGAATGTTGAGAATTGTACTGGTCCCACCCTGATCCACCACAGCTTCTTCATCTGGTCTCTGATAAAATACAAACGAGTAGTCACAGCAATACCCACACATTCATTCAGTCAGTTAAGCACCATGTGCCAGGCTCTTAGTGCAACCCTTGAAAGAAAACCATGATGGTTCACACATTTTTTAAAACTTGAACCTCACAATAACTTTGACATGCAAACATGGCAGCCATTCTCTTTCGCATTTTTGTAAAGGAGCAGCCTGAGACTCAGAGGGCATTAAACACTTCCTGCCCAAGGGCACCAACGGGGTGAAAGGCAGAGCGAGGACGGAGCTCAAGTCTTATGACTGCAGAGCTCATGCCTTTCGCCTCCTCGCTCATCTACCCGTTCGTGTCACGTGTTGGCGTTTTGTCAGGGCTGTCAACCACATTGTGTCATCTGGTGGAAACTGGTCTCCTTGACCTCCGCAGCATTCGAGCCTGTTTAACACTCTGTCCTTGAAATACTCCAGCCCGCTTCCTGACAAAAGCTTCTCTGTCCCATCCTAAGGCTCATCTTCTTCTAAATATAATTCCCAAGGGGAAGCGGTCTACTTCTGTTTCCCTCATTTAAATATTACTATTTCAACAGCAGCCTGAAGTGGCGTAACTCAATATTTGACAACCCACTGGAATGCCACAACTCAAGACTCGTGTCTAAAACCAAACTAGTCTTCCTTTCAAAACTAGCAGTCTGTGCTCACTCACTTACTCCTGTCTGTGGCATCACCACTCCATAGACCACATTTGAAATTTCAAATGTATTTATTAATCCATTCCATGTATATAGTGCCTATCATATGCTTTCGGGGAAAGAGTTCTCTTTTCTCACCAAGACCTCCTTCGCAATCACCCTCGAATTCACTCTCATCTCACATCCACTCTGTCCTGTACTCTCCAACACTTTGAGTCACACTAAACCCTTTTTTTCAGTTCTGGAAGCACACTCACTTTCCTCCCCAAGTGCCGCTCCTCCTGCCTAGAGCTATGACGCTCTGCCTAGTACCCCCACCTCTCCCACCGGCAACTAACACTTACCCAGCATTTCATAGGTCTCAGCCTAAACGCACTTCCTTGGGAGCCTTCCCTGGCTACCTCTCTTCTAAACTAAGCTAAGCCCCCCGCCCCATTTTATGCCCTCATAGCACTGTGTACTTCTCTTCAGTAATAAATGTCTCTGCTCCCTAAGGGAGGGACCCTATCTGTCTTCCTCACCACTGCTTCCACTGTTTCCCCAGAACTCTGCACAGATTTTCACATACGAAGTGCTCAATAAATCTTTGTTTAAAAGACTGAACATAATGGCACCTCCCTTAGCAAGACACACTATACCCTGAATTATTGTAAACAAAACTCTTACCTGATTTGCCTGCTAGTCCACCTCCCTGGCCCAACCTGCAGCTCCCGCCAGGCTTACTGGTCCCACAGGCACCAGGCACATTCCCCGCCTCACACCTTCTCTCACGCCGTGCGGGCATCTAACACGGCCCTCCCCAACACTCCAGCACACCACATCCTCACCAGCCCTTCCAGAGTCTGCTCAAGTTTCCAGTTTGCTGTTCTAATTTTACGATTTTGTAGTTATCATCTACGCCCCCAAATAAGGCAACCCTGAATATAAGACAATCGATTTTTCTAAAATAAAGATTCAAAAAATGTTTTAGAGGTCAGTTTGAATAAACTTTTAGGGAAGTAGATGAAATACTCAAATGTCGGTTTATAGCATTTATTCAGTTTTATAGACACGTTTAAAAGTATATATTATTACTACCATGGAATAATCTCCAAGATATGGTATTAAGTTTACAAAGTAAGGTGGAGAAAACTGTATAATTTTTGTCTAAGAAAGGATTTTGGACCATCAGGATCTGCTTACACTTAAAAACATAAAGGAAGAATAAGCCATAAAAGATGTTTTAAAATAGTCCCCTAGAGAGCATGCAGAGCAAAAGAGACAAGGACAGAAACTGAATGTCTCTGACTGTATCTTACTTTACAAATATATTACATAATTTTAAAACAAAATTTAAAATTTAAAAAGCAATTTCCAGAAATTAAAAAAATGAAAGTCAATGCCAAATTGATGGCATAACTATTCCAAAAGAAATTATTCAAAGTAGATTTAAAACATAATAAATTGAATATCTTTAGTGGCATATACCCTAAGGACAAAAAGAATTGAAAAAGATCTTAAACTGATTTTTAGTCACCACATGGTTGGTTGTAGTGTTGGTGTTATTGTTCTGAGACTGTTGCGTATCATGAGAATAAACAAATGAAAAATTACGTGAACTTTTTCCGTCACTCTCAGTGTGACTGAGAACCGGGATTCTCAGCAGGGGAGAAAGGAGATCCAGTTAGTTGTGAGATAGAAGTTAAAACCAATGCAGTCTTGAATTTGAGTTGGAAATACGGACAAGAATATATGATGCATTTTTTTTTTATTTTCTATCCCTGTCCACTGAAAAGCTCTAGAAAAAACGGTCAGCTGGTAGCAATGAGTATCATTAGCATCTAGATTGTGGTCTCTTAAAGTACCATTTTCTACTAAAAGATACTCAACTAGGGTTGTGTCAAAAGGACTCAGTAGCCAACTTAAAGGGGTCCCTTGCCAAAAGAAGACAATTCGAGTATCGATAAGGATAATAACTGCAACAGATTGAATATATCAAATATACTGAAAATCCATGTACTCACAATGTCACTTTAAAAATTAATTAATTGGTCAATATTGGAAGATAATGCTAATAAACTAACTCATTGCTTTAAAAACTAGTAAAAACGAATCTCAGTTTTCCTATATAAATTGTACCAAAAAGTAGATGAGAGAACTTTCTTATTATAAAAAAGAACAAATAGCAATGAGAACATTGCCATTTTGCAGCCCAGATGGATTGAGCTGATCTCCAGCAGCCAATGACAGCAGAGAGAGACAACCAGACGTTACATGGCCCCTGACCGGAGGCCTTATCAGCACCCATGAGGCAGTTGTGCCAAATACAGCGTCCCTGGGTCTGATCAAAGCTCTAAATCCAAGTAGCAATTTACTGCAACTAAGATGAATCAGAGCTCCACGGAAAAACACCGTAGGAATACAATCAGCACAATCCAGACTGTGGAAAACTATACAGAACAAATCCTCCCCCACCCCCTTTTCAAAAACAAATCACTGCAGGAGGAGACAGGGAGAGACAGAGGACAGGAAGGCGAATCCCACAGGTTAAAAGAAACAATGAACCAACCACAATGTTTGGACTTTGAGTCTTGATTCAAATTAACTGAGATACAAATTTTAGTTGTTTTTTAAATAACTTTTCAGTAGTTATGACATTTGAGACAAATGTCATTTGAAAAAAAAGAAATTTGAATATTAACTAGATCTCTCATGATATTAAAGAAATTATTGTTTTTCTCTTTAGGTGAAACTGTGCTTATTTTTTTTAAGAATCCTTATCTTTGCCCTAAGTGGTGTGGCGCAGTGGGTTAGGTGTCATCCTGCAAACCTACAAGTCACCAGTTTGATTCCTGGCCAGGGCACATGCCTAGGTTGCAGGCCAGGCCCCAGGTCGCGGATGTAAGAGGCAGCCAATCTAAGTTTCTCGAGAAACTTCAATCGGCTGCCTCTTGTACATCGACGTTTCTCTATCTTTCTCCCTCCTTTACCCTCTCTCTAACAATAAATAACAATAACATCTTTTTAAAAAAAGAATCCTTATCTTTTAGTTGTACATACTGAAATAGTATGAAGACAGAACTGAAAGATTACAGATACGTAAAATAATAAACTAACTTAGAAATGTTACTTGCTATACTTTATGCATAACCTTAATCAAAATCTTCACATACATCTTTAACATCAATGTCCCCCTCATCACCACAGGTGCTCTGAGTCAATTTTCCAAACATGTCAGTTTCATTTCCATCTAAGTTGTAAAGACTCTCCTACAAAGTCCTGTCTGAAGAATAACTTTTAGGTGAAAAACTTGACTTTGTATTAGACTTATTTGTTCACCTACCTTATGATTAAGATCATGAATTCACTGACAGCAGGAGCCACATATTTTCCCGTTTTAAGTAGCTGGCACACCTGGAAGTCCCAGGAGGGTGGGTACTCAGTTTCACCGCTATGCACCTCGCACCTAGTAAAATGTCTCGTATGTGATAAGTATCCAATAAAGTTTGATGAATGGAGATCTGCTAGTTTTCTGAACTCTTCATTTAAATCACAAACTTTCTCACAATAATTTTTCTTGCTGGCTTCCCCACAGGTCTGTAATATTCCAGAAAACAGGGACCAGTTAATTAGGATGCTTAATACTGTTCACAGACACCTGCCACAGCACAGAACACAGCAGGCATCTGGATGAAGGGGAAGAGGGAGGATGATTGATTCTTGACCTAAGATTATGAAAGCAAAATGTAAAGAGCAAGGTCAACTGTCTGAAAAATTCCGTGTGAAAAATCGACTTGTTTGTTTCTGTAACTGAGACTGGTTAACCACAGCCCGAGTTCACTAAATGAAGGTTCATCTCCTTTCTTTGTCTGGCCGAAGGAAACAGGGCCACTGTCAAACACCACGAGCCAGAGTATTTGGAAGGTCAGGCTTCGACCTGAATGTGTGGACCTTGTTTGGATCCTGATTCAAATAAGGCAACTATTTTAAAAACTTATAAGGTGCTCACAGATATTGAAACAACTGAATGGATATTTGATTATATAAGAACATGTTAATGTTTAAGTGAATAATAATATTGTGATATGGTGGTTATGTCATTTTAAAAAATGGTCCTTAATCTTTAGTGATACATACTGAAGTTTTTACTTATGAAGTAATTTCACGCCAGGGATTTGGAGAATGGGCGGAGACACAGCTTAATCAATACATGTTGTGTGTCCACTGTTGAGGCCAGGACACTGAGGACGCAACAGTTCATTTTAACAAGTCTTTCTGCTATGGTGCATGTTTGAAATGTTCCATAAATTTCAAGTATATATGAAGCTGGTTTAAAATCATAAAAATGAAAAGAAAGGAATATCAAGTCTCATTGGTTTGTTCTGTTGCAGATTACTCACCAGCTAGCTATTATTTTATCTGATACCATCATTATTAAAGGCAAAAAAGATTTCTTAACCATGGATGTCTACATTTCTTATGAATGGGCTTCAGAGAATTAGGTATCAGTGTGCATTTTTCTTGGGAAAGCGTCCTTAACTTCCATCAGATTCTCAGGGCAGTTTATGACTCAAAGATTAGACTCATGGGAGCCACATTATATAAGTTTAGGAGAAAAAAGAAAGAAAGGAAGAAGGGAAATAGGGAGGGAGAGAAGGATGAACTAGAGAAAAGGCCCTGTTTCTAACTCTCTTTTCTGTACTTCTAACTGACTGACAATGACCCACTATGTAACAGTGAATTGATTTGGGTGCCCATCACAAGGACAAGATAAGATAAAAAGAACAAAGTGGGTTAAATACACATTAAAACATTGAAATTGCAAGGCACATGGTGAGCGAGAAAGCATCATCATGAGCCTTGAAAAATGAATGAATAATAGCTGAGTAGCAGACCAGATTCTCACTTACAGTTAATGGACAAATTAAAAGGCAAGGGCAGAGCTGAGTCTTACATAATGGCTTCTGCGCCTAGCAGCAGCCACAGAGCTTCAGGGGAGAGAGAAGGCGACAGGCGGTGGGACCCACCTGGAGCCCTCTCCTTGATGCACCATGTGCTGTTCCACCCCACCTGTGGGGCTGCAGACCTGCCAAACTCAACCCCACCTCCCTCTGGAAGTGAGTCTCAGATAGTTTACCTCTGAAGACCTCTTGCACCATTTTTCCTAAGGGTTCAATGTTTTCAGAGATTGTAAATAACGTTTTCCTACCCCTCCACCCTCTCACCCTCCCACCCTCCCCTGCCCCAGACAATAGAATCAAGCATTTATTAAGTTCTAATATATCAACCAATTAAAAAAAATTAAATCTTTACTCAAGGGCATTTTTTAATTGCTTTTTGGAGACAGAGGAAGGGCAAAAGGGAAACATCAGTGTGAGAGAGAAGCATTGACTGGCTGCCTCCTCTCAGCGACCAGACCTGAGATCACCTGCACCTGGACTGGGGATTGAACCCGCAACTTTTAGGTCAAAGCACCAACCAACTGAGCCACAGCAGCCACCGCATAAACAATTTTAAAACATCCACAGATATAAGTGGCTTCCAAGGTTTCTAATCAGCGAACTGAGTTAATGCAATTAGTATTAGAAACAAATATTCATGAGCACGTACTATATGCCCAGCATTGTACTTTACATATATATTACCTCACTTAATCCTGACAACAGTCCTAAATCAAGACTAAGACCTCACAAGAGCTAAGTGGGATAGAAAGGTCTCAAGTTTCTCTGTGTTCCTTGTATTAACATTACACTCTAACACTGCAAAAGGCAAAGAACCTGATCGTTTTAGAGAGCTATGTCATCTAATCACGCATTAATGTCCGCAGTGAGAGCAGCTCAAGATCCCCATTATCAGCTTCTTAAATCTTTAGTGCTCCAGAACCTTGTCCCTCAAACTGCCCCAAGACTTCCAACAGTTCTCCGTCTCCTTATGCACTTCCATCTTCCCCTTCATCCAGCAACGTCCGTGACTCCTGGCCCCTTGCAGACTCCGTCACTGAGTCTGACCCCCTCATCCCCGGCTCTCTAAGGACCTCAGTTTGACTTCCCGACTGAATGCAGACACACCCTACAGCAAGACCAAAGGTTCCGTGAGCACCTGTGCAGCTGTTTCATAATGGCTCCTGCTCCCACACCTCTCCTCAGTGGCCACGAGCTCCTGAATACCCGTGAACTTCCTGTCCTGACTCTTCAGGAGCCTCTAAGGACCTAAAATTTCAAAGTGGCTCTGGTGTCTCAGGGATTCTTTTATTGAACCCCACTTGGAGTCACTGCTGTTCAGTATAGATTACCAGTTAATACATTATAGCAGGCAGAATAGTGACTCCCGAAATGCAGACTGTTAAGGAAGTAAGATTGTTAATCAGCTGAATTTAGAACAAGGAGATTATTCTGGATTCTCTGGTGGGCTCCGAGTAATGATAAGGGTCCCTAGAAGGGGAAATGGAGACAGAAGAGTAGAGTCAGGGAAAAAGATACAACACCGAAAGCGAGACCTGAGACACGCTGCATTGCTCGCTTTGGAGACGGAGGAAGTGGGCTACACACCGAGGAATGCAGGCAGCGTCTGGAAGCGGAAGAAGTCGAGGGAATGGGTTCTCTTCTGGAGCCTTCAGGAAGAAACACAGCCCCATCGACACTCCAATTTTAGCCCATTGAGAACTTGTAGGACTTCTGAACTACAGAACTGTGAGATAACCAATTTGCGTTGTTTAAGCCACTAAATTTGTGGTAATTTGTTATGGAAGCAAGAGAAACTAATACACACATTATGGCTTTCTAACCACCAAAACCAGAGTAAATGTGTTACTACCTTGCAAGAAACAACCAACATCTCCATTACCTAGGAGTTGTTGCCGTTACCTAGCAGCAGATTTAGAATAAACACAGTTGCTTTGCTCTGTCCTAGTTACTAATGCAGGCTTAACTGAGAGCCCTGGCTACCCTGCCAAGGCTAACCATGAGCTAAGATAATTATCTACCAATATTTCAGAAAGTCAATTTGCAGACTGGATTGTTCCCCAGACGACCTCAATTCTCTGCTTGGCGGGACAGCCCACACCTCTCCTGCCGAAGTTTCCCAGTAGACTGGTGAGGCCAGGCGAAGAGAATGCTCGCAGCTTCCCTAAGTCCCGCCTAGGGGAAGAATCTCTACTGTGTGTTGGGACAGCGTGGAAGAGCGAGGATTGTACACTGCGATGGAGTAAGAGGAGAATCTGCTTCGGTTGCCACTTTTGTTCAGTAACATTCAGCACATATTTACTGACTGCTTACCATAAACTGACCTCTGAAAAGCTGACCGGCTTTCTACAGAGCCATTCATTCATTCATTTAGTCGGATAATATTCACTGAGCTCCAACAAGTGCCGGAGTCACTGGACACAAGCAGTCAGGTCTCCTCCAGGAACTCTTGTCTTAGGGTTTTCTCAGGCTCACCTTAAGACGTACAGTGTGACTCTCTTCCCCTTTGGCCATGTTTCCCAATTATCGCTCACTTACCAGAGTTTATAACTCTGAAGATTTCTGCAAAATTTTCCATTCTGAGCAGGCCTCATTCACATAAAAGCCTTGGTAATTGTTGAAATTCACTCGCTCTCCACACCTCCACTGCCACCCTCCCTGAACCTCCCTGGGGACCCCAGTACCACCTGACCCCAGTGCGGACGTGCTGGCCTCTCCAGCCCTCTCCTCTGGCACTTCTTTCTGATCAGTTCTGAAAGTGCTCCTCAGGGGAACTTTGAAGAAATTTGAAGATATCCCCAGTTCCAATCCAAACTAGGGGCTTTCCCTAAAGCTTTCTGATCTTTCTTTATTACCATCCTAACTAACTCCTAAAATTTCAATAATCACCTCTGGAGATCTCATCAAAATTCAACAAGTCAGACTCTCATCAGCTTATCCTGAATTACAGCCTCCCAGCTGGCCCCCTCACTCCTGCCTCTTCCCACTCTAATACATCCTTTGCACACCTTGCCACACATATTTCCCAAACACTAAGTGCTCACTTGGAGCCAGGCACTGGTCTAGGAATCAAAGACAAAAGCTACAGTAATGCAGAGTGTTAAGGGCACATCCTGGGAAGAGGGGCAGGCAGCCCTGCCACTTATTAGAGTTGCCTCTCTGTGTCTTGGTTTCTACATTGAAAAATAAGGACGAGGGCATGCAACTCTCAAGGTTACTGAGAGACTTAGAGGAAACAATGCCTGGAAAGCACTTACCACAGTGCCTGGCACATGGCAAGCACCAATAAAAGCTCACAGAACATCAAAAGGAGCTGTCAGGTTACGAGAAGAGAGAGACACGTATATTCCACAAGTAAAGGGTGAGAGAAGTAACAGAACTTGGTGGATGTCAAGGGCAGAGAAGACAGTGATGAATTCTGATGGTAAAACGAAGTCAGACCTTGAAGGTTCAAATGGAATAATCTGGAAAAGAGGGCAAAGATTTTCCAGAGAACACCTGAGCTAAGACAGCACACAAGAGACAGCTTTTCGAGCAATGGCCGTCTATTGTCCTGGGCTAATCCCAGCAAGACCGGGAGCTCCCGGAGGAGAGGACATTGGCTTTGGCTATGGGAGAATCGTTCATTTCCTCAGGCAACTGAGCATCTGTATTATACCTTGCACTGTGAGGAAAATGCTTTGTGGCTGGTCCATGCCCTCATGAGGCTTCTACTGGAAGATAAAGAAGAAATCAAAATAAGAACACTTCAGATAAATTACATGAGCTGTTAAGAAAACAAACCAGGATCATATGAAGGGGAGTAACTGTGGGTAAAGGTCAAGAAAAGCCACTCCGAGGAGGTGACATTTGAGTCATGAGAAAACCAAGGCAGCAAGATGTCCTAGGCAGAGTGAAGAGCAGAACAGAGGTCCTGAAGCAGGAAGGAAAACACCATATCGAAGAAACAGAAAGCCAGGGTAGGGGCGCCTGGTGAGAGTGGAGGAAAGGTGGTCAGGGAGTGCGGTCAAGGCCTCGATCACGTTCAAACTCAATAGGCCATGACAGGAGTTTGGATTTTATTCCAAAATGCACTGGGAACCCACTAAAGGGTTTCAAGATAGGATATGACATAATCTGATTTGTGTTTTTAAAAGCTCCCTCTGGCTGCCATGAGTAAAGTATTTAGAAATGCAAGAGAGAAGGCAGAGGGAATCGTTAGAAGGCTGGTGCAGTAGTCCGAACCAGAGAAAACAACACAGACTCATGATATTTAGACGTGATGTCTGGAATCTCTCTGTTTACATAAGTTATACAATCCCCTCGTTTTGCAAGGTGTCTCCCTTCCTCACAGCCTACTTGGCACGCAGGAGGCTTAACTGGTAACGTTCAGTCGGTCAACTGCATCTCCCACAAGTCAGCCCAATCTTCTTTCCCCCTGCTCCCTTCATTTCTTTTTCTCCCTATATCCACGTTCCCATTTGTCTATCACTTCACTCAGGCTTCAAGAGGTCCCACTCTATTCCTTTTCTTCTCCCCATCCCAGCATCCATGAAAGTTTCATGAGCTAGATATAAAAGAAGTCATTATTCTCTCTCCTATCCTGGAAGCACTCCGGAGTTATCAGCTTCACAGAACACTAACAGCAGCCATGGGGTTGGTATGACCCGGACAATACAACCTGTACACAGTCTGCACATGAAGGACACAGTCGCCTCACACCATCCAGCCTGTTCCCGCACTGCAGCCAGAGAAGTCTTTTCAACAGGAAAGTCTGACCATGATCTCATTGGCTCTCCTCTCTCTGGCACGTTCTCTGTCTGTCTACCTCTCTTCTTTTGCTCCCTGCCTCCTCCAGTGGCTTCCCCTTGTTCCCCAGAAAAATACCAACTTCCTCATCATGGACTACAGTGACCCTGTATATTACGACGCCAGAGTACACCTCTCACCATTTCCCTCATTTACTCTCTGGACTCTAGACACACTGCACCTCTTTCAGGTCTTAGCCCGATGTGCCCCCTTCTACCACAGGACTTCTGCGTATGGTCTCCCCTTTGTTTCCAAAGCCCTTTGAGCTCCTTTTCCCTCAGGTGACACGGATTTAGATCTTTGTCCACATTTTGTCTATCTTTCTTTCGAAGCACTTAATACAGTTTATGATAATACATTTACTTGTGTGATTATTTCTCCAGCCCCCCTCCCTCCACACACACACACACTAGACAGGAAGCTCCAGAGGGCAAGGACATTGCCTATTTTTACTCATCACTGTATCCCAAATATACAGTGAATACACTCAGTAGGCCTTAACAGTATTAGATATGGATTTTCCAAAACCTTAGCTGTGGTTCCTTTTTGATGGAGCAAGCAAAGAAGAAATTGTGGATCTTCTAGTAGCAAACTACTGCCAGGAAGAAGAGTCAGTGTCCGATACCCATTCTGCCACAAACTCAGAGTGTTTTCCCTGCCTCGTTACAGAAACTACCCCTGATGTCAATGTGGCACTTGTGTCCAAGACCCATCATCCTTCTGGAGAAGGTCCATCATTCTTTTCACAGCCCTCCACTTCAGACTTGAACCCCCCTTCAATCAATCCCCTTTTCCAGACCAGTAACTATACCACCTGATTGCACAGGGAAGGGGGGTGGGGTAGAGAATTCAGTGAGTACCACTCACTCAGTTACTGGTTGTCACACATTAAACATTATTTCACAAAGCATTTTCACAAATAGCACCTCGTTTTGCCCTCAAACCAACCCTGTTAAGGTAAGGGAAGCAGGTATTATCGTTTCTGTTTTACTAGGTGGAGAACTGAGGTTAAAAGAGGCAAGTGACTTACTCAAGGTCACAAAGCCTGTGTGAGGTAGATGTAGATTTGAACCTACAGACTCTAACACCTACTTCAATGCTTTTACTTACATTAGCCACCCCAACAGTTGGGTTATCAGTTGCTTAAACCTGGTTTTGTCATTCTCTTAAACACTGTTCCTAGCTCCTCAACACTTCCCTAGTCCATTCCTGCTTCCCTGTCCAGAACTTGTCAGATGTTTGCGCAATGGGGTGGAGGGAGACATAAAGCTGGACACAGTAACAGGATTTGGTCCCAGCCTCCAGTGGTTCCAGCTCTTCCTGAACCCCCCCAAAAATAACACAAAGAGGAGACCTGCTCCACCAGAGTATGGTCCCTGGCCACCCTTTCTCCCACATCCCAGCACTACACGGCGAGGCCCAGAAACCAGCCTCTCCCCCAACAGGGAGGACCCGAAGAGAAGAGAGGTCACCGCCAGCCCTGCAAGGGATGCGGCAGTGAGAGGCAGCTCCGGGTTCGGCCCAAGGTCACCCTCTCGCAGCCCCTGCCCGATCCCCAACCTCCCAGAGCGCCACCTGGTGTCCCGGGATGGCCTCCCCTTGCCCTCAGAGAGCGGCCTGAGAGTCCAGCTTGGGGGCAGAAGCAGGAATGGGGAGAGGATGGAGGAGGCTGAGCCCTGGGGAGGGGTGGGAGGCGGGCCCTACCTGATAGCTGAGGACGCCGTCTGGCTCGTTACTCCCGGCCGGCATGGCGGAGCCGAGCACGGTCTCGCCCACAGGCTCCAGGTCGAGAGTCAGCGCACGATGGTCGGGTCTGAGAGGATCGCCCGAACGGCGACCCCTATCCTGGAGCAGACGGTCAACCATCAACCGCCGCCGCCTCCATGGCCACCGGCCCGCGAGGCACCGCCGCCGCCAATCAGCGCGCGGCCTGTGCAGCCAATCAGGGCGCGGAGCACCAGAGGACGCTGTCCGGCGGTACCCTGGGCTACCAGGAGGAGGAGGGAGCAGCCGGAGGAGCCCAGGTTGCCGTGGAAACCGCCTCCCTCCCTTCAGGGGCCCCTGGGCTAGAGGGTCCGTCCAACTGCTCACTGGAAACAAAATCCCGTTCTTATTTGCAGCTAGCCCTGAACTTTCAAAACTAGGAAAGTGTTGGTTTTGTCTATTCTAATTTTATTCCTTGAATAATTATTTTTAAATTCTGGAGAAATGTGCCTTGGGGATTGCAGAAGGAAGTAATTGAAGGTGAAAGGAAACGGCCTTCTAAGATTACTTGTTAATCTCTGAGCTAGTGGCCAGATTAAAGAACATTAAAGATAAGCAGATAGGCAGTGATCCTACCCGCTCCACAAACTCACTGCGACTTAGGTCACCTCCCTGGGTCTCAAGTTGGCAGCAAAAAGCACAGAGTTGAACTAAGGATGACTGTTGAAGTAACTCTACAAAAATGCTTCCAACTTTTCTGAAAAAAATAATGTAAGGCAAATTATTATTTAATAGTAAGAACTACTGGTTTAAGACAAGTTTAGAAAGTCATGAATGACACATTCGATTTGATTTGGGTTTTAAAGAAAAGAGCAACTGACCATAATCCAACCAATCCTCCGTCCCCAAGAGGGGGAAAGGGGCCTTTTCCTTTGTATGTATTAATTCTATCACATCAGACTGTAGCTGAGTCACATTAGAGCAAAAAGAACTCTTGGCAGTCGTTCTCAGTCTACAAAGAGGCTACACTTGAGGACCATGGTTGGGTACATGTTAAAGTGTCGACTCTGCATACCATTCCTTCCATTGGCCCTGAAATGTGAAGTGTAACTGAGGTAGAGCCATAGTTACACTTAGTTTATATAGTCCAATCTCCTGTATAAACCTCTGGTTTCATTTCTGAGTTTTATCATTAATTGCCACAGTCTCTATCCATCTCTTCACTAAGCCTGTCTCCTGAGTCTGGCATTCACCCCATCTTTTTCCATTCAAACCTTAACCTTCCCTCAGAGTCAATCTCAAAGGCTACCTTTTCCAAGAAGCCACCACAGCAGTCGCCGTGCTGTAGTTATTTAAGTACTTTGATTATACGTTGATTTTAACTTACTCTAATATTGTAAATATTTGAAGGCAATGGCTACTTTCTTATGCCCTTCTGAATACTCCACAGAGCTTCAAAGAATGCTGGGCACATCGAAAGCAGTTAGCAAATATATGTTTTTAATACCTACTATGTACAGGCCCACATGGCACTGAACATTCAGAGAAATCTAAAATATAATATGTATCTCCATGAGGCTTAAAATTTAATGAGGGAAACAGGATATACTGTATGTTAACACAAGACAAGCTAATAGAACATAGAATAAGAACCCTATGAGTAATATAAACAACAAAGATTAGAAAAATTCAAAAGAGAAAATGACCCTTGTGACTTGGGGTACTTTAGAAATATGACACAGAGGACATGGACTTGAGCTGAATCTAAACAGTAGAGCCAAGGTAAAAAGAGTCAGCATCTTAACGCTCAGGCAAAGACTTAAGAATAGGAATGCACATGGCCTGTTTGGGGTAACAATGATTTGAACCAAAGTGGAAAGTGATAGAAAGCAGTAGGAAGTAAAAACTGTGGTCCAGAAAAGCTAAGGCCATATAATGGGGAGCTGGCTAATTAGTTCCAACTTTATCTTCTCACCTGATAGAAAGTAGAACACTGCTGAAGGTTTTAGACTTCCATGCACCAGGGCTCAGGTCTAATTGTATAAGTACATTGTGTCATTTAATATTCATAGCATCTCCATTATTTCTCCATTATTTCATGCACTGGCTGGTGTGGCTCAGTGGATTGAGAGCCGGACTGCGAAGCAAAGGGCCACAGGTTCAGTTGTCAGTCAGGGCACATGCCTGGGTTGCAGGCCAGGTCCCCAGTAGGGGGTGCACAAGGGGCAACCACACATTGATGTTTCTCTCCCTCTTTCTCCCTCCCTTCCCCTCTAAAAATAAATAAAATCTTTAGAAAAGAAGAAAAAACTGAGACTCAGAGAAGTTTACCAGCTTTCTCTAGGTTAGGCAATCATTAAACTGGGATTCAGTCATTTATTAATTAAAGACATATTTACTAAGAATCTATGTATTCAGCCCTGCGCTGGGTGTTGGGGAAACAACAATAGGACAAACAGGTCTTGCCCTCTTGAGCCTTACAGCCTAGTGGGGAGACAATAAACAAGTAAACAAACAAGACAATTACAGGTTGTGGTTGCTTCTCTGAAGTAAGTAACAGGGTTGTATGATAGAGAGTAGCTGACATGGGAGCTGGGAGGAGCTACTTTAAATGGGGTGGTCAGGGAGGACTTCTCTGAAGAAGTGAGGAGAGCGTCCCCTGATGAGATGGGTCAAGGACAAGTCTGCCTGATTCTACAGTTCTTGACCACTGCACAACACGTCCCATATAACTGGTTTCATTGCCGAAATCTGACACTAGGGGCAAGCCAATTAGAGGGAGAAACCTAAGGCAGGGGGTCAATTAGACTAGCTCTAGCAATGTGGTAATTCAGGAGGGGCCAAGGATGGAGACCAAAGGAAAGATACACCCACATTTCCTCCCTTCTTAAAAGGACAGCTCCCAGCTGTGAAAGTGGTCTTGGGGGGCAGAGTAGCAAGAGGATTAAGGAGGGAGAAGATTCCTTGGGAGCTCTGATGGGTCTGATTTCCCTCCAGTTCAAATGTAGATCAAGTCAGAACCTCTGGCCCTTGACTCCAGGGTCAAGAGCCCCATCTTCTGGTCTATTGTGCAAATTACAAAAGGAACTAGGCCACAGAAGCAGCCTCTGAAGCTGCCTGAGGTGGCTGCGATCTGCAGTGCTGCAATATACATACAGGCTCTCCCCTCCCAGGGCTGATTCGGCCGCCCCTTCCCACAGGAGGCTGGATCCCTGGGCTCCAGGCTCCAGGTTCCTAGCTTCTACTTCTCCCTCCACTGCTTGGGAGTAGTAGTGTCCTACTCCCTACAGGGCGAAGTGCAAATATGCTGCTCTCGGCCTGGCCAGCAGGCTGGACCTGGGTGAGCTGGAAGTAGTATATTCAGTCAGGGACACCCCCTCACACTCACTATTTTTCTAAGACAGCAGAAAGGAAAAAAAAACAAATAGCAGAACAGAACTCAGAGCCTTCTGAGAACTGCACAGGATGCTTAGCCTAGAATGAGGCTAAAAATGGACAGGAAAATGCAAAATACATGTAGAGTCAGACTACACACATGCAAACACACACATCAACAGAGAGACAAGGAGGAATGCTACATGGATAACCTTAATTAATCCTTGCAACAATTTTATGTTCTATTGTCCCATGTTATAGGTGAGAAAACTGAAGACTGAGGCTTGGAGATATAAAGTGCCCAGACCACACAGCCAGCACAGTTAATAAATGCAGACACTGGGCTCTGAGATCAGAAGTATCTGATTCCAGAGTGCACATGCTTAACCACCTCTCACTGAGCTGCCTCGGGCCTCCATCCTTCTCTAACCTTTATGGGCTCTACCCTCTCTTTATTCCAAATGTGGCTGCCCTTCCAGTTCCTGTCTCTAGATCCTTCTCTTTTCTTTCTTTTCTTAAATTTTATTTATTTATTTTTAGAGAAGGAGAAAGGAAGGGAAAAGAGAGGGAAAGAAACCTCAGTGTGTGGTTGCCTCTTGTGTGCCCCCTACTGGGGAGCTGGCCTGCAACCCAGGTATGTGCCCTGATAGGAACTCAAACTGGAAATGCTTTGGTTTGCAGGCCAGCAGTCAATCCCGAGCCACACCAGCCAGGACTAGATGCTTCTCTTTTCTAATACCAGTGCAGGGGGAAGAGAGTAAGTCTTGAACCCCTGGGGGACATGATAAAATATACGGCACTCTCCTTTCAGATAAGTACACAAAGCCCCAAATTTTGCATGTAATTATAAGGATGTATTCACAGCCTTCCCAGGGATGCAGCAGGCACCTTACATGTATTATCTTTAAATATTGGCTGAGAAACATTGAAATTCTCTTACTCAGAGACAAAAAGGCAAAAACACAAGAAACTCAAAAGGTTTGAGAAAATGTTCTCATACAGTTGCAACCAACTTTTCCATCAAAAGCCTCTTAATTCCCCCATCAGTTCACCATGTGTCTTGCCCTGCTTACGCTGTCCGAAGAACCACCAGGGCAGAGGTTCTAGTCTTTACTTGCCGTTAGGTACTCCCAGTTTCCAGCTGCGTCTCATACCTGATTCAGTTTCTCCCACTTAATTACACATCTAAACCCAAGAAAAGGTTGGTGGAAAGACTTAATTACGGCTTGTTCGCGCTGTCGTCTGGGAGCATTTCCTGTGGAGGGAGGGAGAGTGGGAGAAAGACGCCATTCTTTGTCAAGCTAAAGAGGTTACGCAGGTGCATGATTTGCCTCCAGCCCGTGCCAAGTCACAGCACACTGAGAAGAGCCCACAGAGGACAATTGTCTTTGTTCACAGCATGCTGCCAGCCTGGAACACTACACATCACAGGGGAGAACAATGAGGCACCACACAAACTGGCTCTTGACGGGGAAATCAGTCCCCCTCCATTCGTGATCACCAACATTATCCATAGAAATTCCTTACACTGTATTCATTTACATCTTGCTCCACACTGAGGCTCTCATAGGCTGAACACAAGAAAAATAGCAAAAACCTACTTTCTGCCTTCTCTGGGATCACGAGTAAGATTCTTGGACTGGGGAGGAGGGGCAGGAAGGACCTACAGAAGGCGCAGAACAAAACAGAAAGCAAGCCTTGGATATGAGATGTCGTGGGACTTCCGGATCCAAAGAAGTAGTTCCGGAATTGGAGAGAAAAGACTGCTTGCCAGATGCCTGATGTCAGATCTGAACACATTTATATTAATTAAATAGTTATCTTATCAGTTTCTAAGCCAACCTAGCCCTGCCCAGAAATCAGGTTTGTGTGCAGTGGTTTCACTCCTCCTCTTCTCTGGAGATAAGATCTTTTGAGCTTGTTGTACTAAGTAGGGAAGTTCCCTCTTTGAGCCAATAGACCTGGGATGTCCTTAAGATAGCAGCGAATTCAATGCCTCCCATTTGTATAATTCTATATACCCTTCACTTCTTTATCACCTTATCTCATTTCCCTTCAATGGATCTGTAAATGTACACAGAACATTTCACAGACTAGGAAGCTGAAATGTGGTTGGAATAGGGACTTGCCCAGACCAGTTAATAGCAGAGCCAGGTCAAGAACTACTGATGCTTTCCACCCCAAAGAGTAGCTTCCTAGAAATATAATTCCATTCAGCCATCTCTTGCATAAAATTGAATTGGTTTCAATGAAACAGTGAAAAAGTGAATTTTGTTTAGAATTGACATGAACTCCCCAAAGCAAAAACACAGGGTTTCTCCTCTGTTATGCTTTCCTATCACATGACAGTTTCATATAATTTCCACTTGGGAAAGCTTGTCAGTGATACCCATTCATTAGTTTACTTAACAAACTTTCGTGAAGTTCTGAAAATAATTATTACTGCTTTTTATCTCTGGAAGTACATTATCTGACATAGATATAAATTCAGTCCAAGTTACTCTTATTCCCTATGGAACATCCCTTGAGGCCTTTAATTTTGCAGTTAATTAAAAAGAGAAGAGTCCTGGCTGGTGTGGCTCAGTGGATTGAGCACCGGCCTGCAAACCCAAGTGTTGCCGGTTTGATTCCTGGTCATGGCACATACATGCCTGGATTTCAAGCCAGATCTCCAGTTAGGGGGATGTGAGTGGCAACCAAATGATGATTCTCTCCCTGTCTTTCTCTCTCCCTTGCCCGCTCTTTAAAAATAAATAAATAAAATGTGGAAGGAAGGAAGCAAGCAAGGAAGGAAAAAGCCCTGACTGGTGTGGCTCAGTTAGTTGAGTGTTGTCCTGCAAAGGTCACCAGTTCAATTGCCCATCAGGGAACATGCCTACGTTGCAGGTTCTGTCCCCATTCGGGGCGTGTGCAAGAGGCAACCAATAGATGTTTCTCTCTCACATGAATGTTTCTATCTCTCTCTTTCTTTCTCCCTCTCCCTCTCTCTAAAAATAATTACATAAAATTGAAAAGAAAAGAGACCCATTCAGACATTTGAGCTGCGGGGAAAAACAATAAATATAGAATTTGAAGATATTTCATGAATTATAATTTTTTTTACTTCTACTGTCCAACTGAAAAGGTCACCCTCCTCTTTAAAAAAGGCAGAGTTTCTCTGGTCCTTTCTTATAAAATAAAGAAAGAGTATTTGCTAGATTTACTAAGAACAGCCAGGGCTAGGAGATGATTAGCCAGTGAACAACCAGAGGGGAAAAAAATCAGCCTTAAGGCAGAAATAGACATGATCAGCTTGGCTGGGGTAGGCAAAATGAAGAAGGTTCCATCACAATTTGATTGTAAACTATAGATCAGTTTGGGTTTCTCTAGAACTTCTTGTCTCTGTCCCCTAAAAATACCTAAGCCTCCACCCCTTACAATGTAAACAGGTGCACCAAGATAAAGAAATATGGCCCAAATAAAAAAAAAATCAAAACTCTAGAAAAATAACTAAGTGATGAGGAGATAGCCAACCTATCAGATGCAGAGTTAAAACACTGGTAATCAGTATGCTCATAGAAATGACTGAGTACAGATGCAAAATAAAAGAAAAAGTGAAGGCTATACAGAGTGAAATAAAGAAAAATATACAGAGAACAAACAGTGATGGGAAGGAAACTGGGACTCAAATCAACGATTTGGAACAGATGGAAAAAAATAAATATTCAACCATAACAGAATGAAAAAACAAGAATTCAAAAAAAAAGAGAGAGAAGCTTAGGAACCTATGGGACAACTTTAAAAGTTCCAATATCCAAATCATAGGGGTGCCAGAAGGAGAAGAGGAAGAGCAAGAAATTGAAAACTTATTTGAAAAAATAATGAAGAACTTCCCCAATCTGGCAAAGGAAATAGACTTCCAGGAAGTCCAGTAAGCTCAGAGAGTCCCAAAGAACTTGGACCCAAGGAAACGCACACCAAGGCACATCATAATTACATTACCCAAGATTAAAGATAAAGATAGAATCTTAAAAGCAGCTAGAGAAAAGGAGAGAATTACCTACAAAGGAGTTCCCATAAGACCAACAGCTGACTTCTCAAAAGAAATCTTACAGGCAACAAGGGGCTAACGAGAAGTACTCAAAGTCATAAAAAGCAAGGACCTACATCCAAGATTGTTCTATCCAGCAAAGCTTTCATTTAGAATGGATGGGTGGATACAGTGCTTCCCAGACAAGGTAAAGCTAAAGGAGTTCATCATCACCAAGCCTGTATTACATGAAATGTTAAAGGGACTTACCTAAGAAAAAGAAGATCAAAACTATGAACAGTAAAATGGCAACAAACTCACAACTATCAACAATTGAACCTAAAAAATGAAAACAAACTAAGCGAACAACTGGAACAGAAACAGAATCACAGAACTGAGAGGAACAGAGATCACATGGAGGGTTATCAGTGGGGAAGGAGAGGGGAGAGAATGGGGGGAAAGGTACAGGGAATAAGAAACACAATTGGTAGCTACAAAACAGACAGGGGAAGGTTAAGAACAGTATAGGAAATGGAGAAGCCAAAGTACTTACATGTACCACCCACGGACATGAACTTAAGTGGGGGAATGCTGGAGGGATGTGGGGTGGAGGGTGGAGGGGTATAATGGGAAGAAAAAGTGGGACAACTGTAATAGCATAATCAATAAAATATACTTTTAAAAAAGAATATTTTAAATCAAACTACAAAGCTATAGTAATCAAAATAGTATATAGTACTAGCATAAAAACAGACCTGGACCAATGCGACAGAACCTAGAGCCCAGAAATAAATCCATGTATATTTGGTCAACTAACATTTAACAAAGGAGCTAAGGATACTCAATGGGAAAAAATAGTGTCTTCAATAAATTTGATTCAGACAACCGGATATTCACATGCAAAAGAATGAAATTGGACCCTTATCTTACACCAAGCACAAAAATTAGCTCAAAATGTGTTAAAGACTTAAAAGTAAGGCCTGAAACCATGAAACTCCTAGAAGAAAGCTGAGGGAACAAGCTCCTTGACGTGGGTCTTGGCAATGATTTGGGGGGTATCATGCCAAAAGCACATGGTACAAAAGCAAAAATAGACAAATGGGACTATGTCCAATTTAAAAACTCTGCATAGCAAAAGAAACTGTTGACCAAAAGAAAAGACAACCTATGGGAGAAAAAATCCGCCCCCCCCCCAAATTGCAAATAGAACCTATGGGAATGGGAGAAAATATTTGCAGACCATATATCTGGTAAAGGTTAATATCCAAAATATACAAGGCACTCATATAACTCATACCAAAAACACAAATATGGTGGTACCTTGGTACTCATCATTGATTCCTTCCAGAACTCATGATGAGTGCCCAAACTGACGGATGCTGAAGGGTGGAGCTTTTCTTTTGTAGGGTGGCATCGTGACTCACACAAGTTCTAGCAAGTGTGATGGGTCCTGAGCAAGTGCTGAGGGCTGAAACACTTTTTCTTGTCCAAATAAGGTGAGTACAGGGTTTGACAAGTTCTGAAGCTGACAAGTACCAAGGTATGACTATAATCCAATTTAAAAATGGGCAAAGGACATGAATAGATATCTTTCTAAAGAAGACATACAAATAGCCCAAATGTACATGAAAAGATGTCCAACATCACTAATCATCAGGGAGATGCAAAGGAAAACAACAATGAGGAATCACCTCTCACCTGTCAGAACAGCTATTATCAAAAACACAACAGATAAGCCCTGGCTGGCATAGCTCAGTGGATTGAGCGTGGGCTGCGAACCAAAGCATCGCAGGTTTGATTCCCAGTCAGGGCACATGCCTGGGTTGCAGGCCATGGCCCCCAGCAACCACACATTAATGTCTCTCTCTCTCTCTCTTTCTCCCTCCATTCCCTCTCTAAAAATAAATAAATAAATATCTTTTAAAAAAAGACAAGAGATAGTGTTCGTGAGGATGGGGAGAAAAAGGAACCCTTGTGCACTGTTGGTGGGAATGGGAAAATTGGCACAGCTAATACGGAAGATAGTATGGAAATTCCTCCAAATTAAAAATAGAACAACCATATGATCCAGCAATCCCATTTCTGGAAATTTATGTAAAGGAAATGAAATCACTATCTTGAAGAAATACCTGCATTCCCATGTTTATTACAGCATTATTTACAATAGTCAAGACAGAGAAACAACCTAAGTGTCCATGGACAGATGAACGTACAAAGATTGTGTGTGTGCACACACACTCAGAGGAATATTATTTAGTCATAAAACAGAAAAAAAAAATCCTACCATTTGCAACAATACTGCTAGAACTTGAGGGCATTACGCTAGGTGAAGTAAGTCAGAGAAAGACAACATAGCGTATCATAGCACTGATAAGTGGAGTCTTAAAAAACAGAATACACAGAAACAGCACAGAATGGTTGCTGCCAAGGGCTGAGGTATGGGGGGAATCGGGAGAGCTTGGCCGACAGTGCAGATTTCCAGGTAAACATGAGGTCAGTAAGACTTGAGCATCTACCACACAGCGCGTAATTACAGTTAACGATACTGTAATACACACTCGAATTTACATAAGGGGATGGCTGTGTTAACTAACTTTATTGTGGCAATCACTTTGCAAATATACATGTATCAAATCATCAGGCTGCACACCTTAACTTACACGATGTTACCTGTCAATTATATCTCAATCAATCTGGGGAAAATACATTCAAAACAAATTCTTTGAGGAAAAAGGGAAACCATCAGCTAACCAAATCACATTGTGTGGGAAGGGCAGGCAAGGGGAAAAAATATAAATGCAAAAAAAAATGAGAAATAGGACAAATAACATCATTAATGCAAAGAAAATCTGCTCAGTTCTGTGTAAGTAACTGAAAAATTCAACTAAATGTCAAATGCTCTGAGAAAAGAAAAATTGTTAGAAAAGGCAGAAAATCCAAATCATAGATTGAGGAGGAGGGACAAGAGAGTTTCAAAGAAATAACTTCCACTGAAAAGATGAATAAATTCAAGCCCAGATGTATTTACGGGTGACTCTCACCAGAACAACGAAACCCAGCGTCATTCTCAGTGGGAAAGCACTCAAGTATTCTAGATAAAGCCCGAAAGTAGTTGAGAACGACCGCACCCACCCGGCTCCACCTGCACTGGAGACCGCGGCCACGGCGGGAAGGTGGCGTCGGCTGTGGTCGCCCAACGTGAGCGTCATTCCTTGGGGCATCTCCGCCTCTGCAGCGCTCGGGCCTGCTGCTTCTAGAAGACCTGCTTGACAAACAACTGCGGTTTGCTTCCAGTCAGGAGAAATCTGCCTTTAGCACCAACTCCTCATGGCACGCTCCTGCCACCTCCCAGCACAAGCCCTGTTTTAACAGTGCAGCCATCATCAACAGGGGGTTCTAAGAACCAGGCCTTAATGCCTTCAAAAGAAGTATTTGGTGCTTTTCTTCTATCATTTGAATCTCGCCTTTGTGTGTCCTGCAGATAGTATTGCTTTTAGTGAGAAAGCCTATGAATGTCGTGATGTGAGCCGTCTCGTCTGGATAAACATGCGGAGGAAGAACGGCGGCTGGGACCACAGGAACGTCGCATTCTTGTCAGACTTAAGAGATTCCCTGAGACTGCGGTGTGCTGTTGGAAGGTCCTGTTCTTGCACTAAAAGTCTCTTCATAACTGAGCCCCATGGTCTCATCAAGCATTGGAGTGTCAGTGATCTCCCTGTTGGCCAAAGTGAGGAAGAGACGCTCCCGCGGGTGAAGAAGGCATTCCAGTGTGTGGAAGTCCGTGGAGAAGGCTGCTGGGCGCCCCGGACACCGGACCTCCCTACCATCAGGCCACATCTGGCTGCTTCCACAGGACAGTCTGGGAAGGTAGATCAGTAAGTCACCCTTGTGCACCCACAGTTCTCCAAAGAACCACGGTTGGAACTCACTTCCAGCATTTCAAACGCGGCTGTGCACAGAAGGCAGAAACACTACCGAGTGGCACAAAAGGTCCTCAGTAGATCGAATGGCACACCCTGTGTCCCGTGGGAAAACTCAGGTTTATTAAAGCTGTTAACGCTCCTTGTACTCTTCTATAAATTTCAGGATATCACCATAAAGTTACCAAGAGGGTTTATTTTTTAATGGGCAAGCAAAAATATCCAAGAAAACTATGGAAAAAAAAAAAAGCTGGGTAGTCAATTAGATCCCTTCCCCCCTCTCACCTGCTCTGGAGGGAGAGTTACACTGGGTCTCCCTTCCCTGAAGAACGGCGGTAAAGGGCCCAGCAAAGCGGCTCCCCAGACGGGAACCCAGCTGCACCCCCTTCCTCCTCACCCAACCACTGCCATGTGGCAGAGCTCCAGCCCCCTGTAGCCCGGCCTTCCCGCAGCCACAGTCCTGGGAGCCTCGGCACTTTGAGCAGAGATACAAACACCATGTTCCTGATCTCCACACCTGAGCAGCACCTCAGAGCACTGATCAGTTCTTGCTATCTCAAAGCGCTGCCACACATCTGAGAGACGCTGTTTGGGGCTGAGTTGTGCTCCCCACCCCCCAAAAAAAGATGTTGAAGTACTAACCCCCACTACCTCAGGATGTGACTTTATTTGGAAACGGGGTCATTGCAGGCATAATTGATAAAGATGAAGTCATACTGAAGTAGAGTAAGTCCTTAATCCAATATGACTGATGTCCTTATAAAGCGATGGCCCGGGGAAACACAGGCGAAAACCACGTGAAGATGGAAGACCGCAGTGGTAGGTCTGCAGTCCAAAGAACAGCAGATACTGCCAGGAAGAGGCAAGGAAGGGTTCCTCTGCAGGTTTTAGACAGCGTGTGGCCCGGCAGATTTCTCCAGAACCATGAGACACCTAAATTTCTGTTGTAAGCCACCCCATTAGTGATACTTTGCCACGGCAGCCCTAGGAAACAAACACAGATGTCTATAGTCAGAATCTGTGCAAAATCTACGCATTCCACACCACTAGGGCAGCAGCTGAGCACCCGGAAGAAGTGGCCAAGAGTTTTAAGCAGGAAATTCTGACCAGTCCAGCTAGGAGTGGGAGGATCCCACGCTTGAGAGACACAGCCTGGGGGCAAGACATTGCTTTTCCGTACCTCCTAACTTTGCCCAGCTTTCACCCTGAGGACTTACTGGCCTGGCTGGCTCCTTCTCATTAACTGCAGCCCCCTGCTGCAAGGAGCCCACCCAGTCAGGACCAAGCTGGCTCTGCTGTTACATAACACTAGCAAACCCAGGGGTCCTGGGGAGAGAGTGGAGCCTCAGAGGGCCCCAGACTGGACTTCTGGATCTGATATTGCTGTATGTGGGGCCTGAAGCACTGAATTCTGGGGACAAGGTGAAGTGTGGTACTCGAAGTCCGAACTGTGGGGGTCACCCAGGTCACACACAAGTATGTGCCCCTCACTTATACTTGTGTCTCTCGCACTTACCCACCTGGCAAACTTTTACTCATTCTTCCCAAACCAGGTCCTGTCACCTCTTCCTCCAACCTGTAAGTTAATCACTCGTTCCTTGTGTCACCCCTGGGCCTCCTACATACGTTTCTCCGTTACAGCTCTTACCACATTCTAGAGGAACAGTTCCGTACACTGGGAGCTCCTTCCAGATGGAGACCATGTCTTCCATCCCCACTCTCTGGCACCTAGCGCTGTACCTCGCAGTGCTTTCACACGCATTAACCTTTCTAACTGTGGGTAGAATGTTAGAATGTTCTTGCATACACCAGCACAAAGTCTCTCTCCTGGGATAATTTTATCTGTAGCTGGTGATCTCCCTTATTCAACAAAGAGTTCCCGGAAAGAGAAATGCTAGTTATTTGCACTCCTCTGGTCCTAACCCTGTTTACACAGAAGTCGCCCTCAGTAAATGCAACTTTGGCGGCTGCCACCGCCACACTTCCCACTTTTCAGGACGCATCTGATAACCTCATTATGTCTCTCTGGTGCTTTCTGTCCCGTGAATCTCCAGGCAGTCCACTTTGTTTAGTGCCACGTGATCTGCCACACCCAGACCACATTTTATGCGCTTAACTTAATTTATTATAGACATTATGACGTGCCTGTTTTTCAGAAAAACAGGCCACCTCTTACATTAGTTATTTGGCCACCAGCCCTCTCCTAGTTGACAAGGGCAGGAACTTTTTATATCTCTGTTTTAGTAGTGGATAACATTTCCTCCTGGAATAAGAATCAGAATGTTCACAGTCTTTGACCCAGAAAGTCCCACTTCTAGAAGTCTGCCCTAGGAAGATGGGGCTTTACAGCAGCACTATTTATATGTCAGAGAGGAGGCTTCCCTGGGGAATTCAGCGTAATTTCTTCGAGGCAAACACAAGGGACATGGTTGGCCGCAGAACATCAACAGGCCTGAGTCTAAGGTTGTCATGAAACGGAGCAGCGGCGATCGCCCGGGCTCAGCCAGCACTAACAGGGGTCAAGGCACGGCGTACCCTGGGGGGTTTGGAGATAGACCAGACACTTCCCAATAGTCCAGCCTTCTCAGTCCCCACTGTGATAAGGCACCACCTCCCCACTGTGAGTCACCACTCAACTCTATTTCTCTGCTGTTGAGAGAGTCAGAAGCAGCATTTCCTAGTTTTTCTTGCGTGTTTCTCTCTGCTTCTTCCCTGCCGGGCCTGCACTCCTCCCCACTGGCTGCCGGCACCACAACACTCTGGGGGCTGCTGCTTTGTGCATCGATGCAAGGGGCCACGGGGAGCAGCAACCACCCCTGGACGGACCCTCGTTTCTTTTCCATTCTGTGCACGGCTTTCAGTTGCTTTGGGAGTAAACCAAAACAAAAGAACTTTGAGCAGGATCCAAGTGGTCATTCTTGCGTACCTTCAAACCCACACCAAAATTTACGGATTAGCCAAGCTCACCAATGAGCTGTGAGGCTCCTGCCCCAGCTCTGAGAACAAGTGAAGCTTTCCGGTGGAGTTACAGGCACATGCTGAGAAAGCCAGTGGGCACACGCTGGCCCGCTGCTGCTCCTCTTCAGGCCTAAGTGTTCCCAGCACCTGTTACAGAGTTTACTGGCTCTTCTCGTCAGCAGAGAGAAGTGGCCCTGGGTCCCTGCGTTGCTGTTGAACTAGGAACATTGTGTTCTGAGTGGTTTACATATATCATCTCATCTAAATTTCACAATGGACTCATATCAATATCCTTTTCTTAAAAAGAGAAAACTGAGGTTAAACTTGCCAACAATTATGGAACTTCTAGCTAACTAAGGGACTTCATGCCTTTACTCTGCGAGTCTCTCCTTTGCTTGGGAGCTCTATCAGGGCCTCCCAGCCCCAGACACTGAGATGTGCCCCTCCCGTGGAGTCTGGCTGGGGACAACCCTGTGAAGAACAAGTGAATGTTCCTGGGCTCCGCTCTCCAGTTCCAAAGGCAAAACGTACTCGAGTCTCAGCACCAAGCCTTCACCCTCTGCAAGGTCTCAGAGAAGCTGCTCACACAGGCAGCAGCTACGCTCCCTCTCAGACGTGGCTTCCTCAGCTTCCTGAGTTAACAGATCAGATTCATGCCGGCCGTGCAGTTCTCTGGCTCCCTAGACAGCACTGTTTCCATTGTCAGTTCTAGGGTCTGTAGAAGATTCTAGTTTTGGTAGACTCATAACAAAGTCTTAATGCCCTTGGAGGAAGTCTGGGTCCCTTTGGGCTAGTACCCTTATTTCCCCTTTGGTCACTCCCTTGGCTCCAGAACAGCCCGCTGAGTTATCTCACATAACAGACAGCAGGGTGGGGTGGACCCCAAGAACAGCCTAAGCTCCAGCTCAAAAGCGTCAACAGCAGTCCGGGTTCTATCATCCCTCTGCTCACCCTGACACTGTGTGGGCTTCGTCCTCAAGTAGGCTGGCTTCCTGAGGGCTGTCATATTATTGTGTCTGGATTTGGGGTTTTTCCCCACCAAAGGCATGAAAGCTTTCCCAGAGGCCTCCAACAGACATCCTTCTTTGCCCATTAGTGGCAAGGAGAATAATCACCACGTTGAGCGTGGACTAATGCCCAAGAGGCCAGTAAATGCCAGGAGGTCAAATACCCTGACCACTACAACCTTCCAATTTAGCACCCATGGGTTCACCAGGTCATTGAATGCTGGCACAGGACAACACACGGCAGAGCCCGTCAGGGTCCTGAAAGTCCACTCCAGCTTTCTGCAGTAGGGCTGCTGCTTCTACGCTTGAGGCACGCTCGTTTTGTGCCTGTTCAGTCCCTCGGTGGTCTGGCAAGCCTGCAGCAGTTTCCATAAATCTCTTATGACAGCTGAACCCCCGAGATATTTTTTCCTGGTAATTAATAAGCAGAGCCAATGTCTATTTAGAGTCTGAACTCATTCTTTGTTGCGACGACATCTGCCTGTCACTCCTGACCGTGGTCTGGCGGAACGGGCAGGCATTACAGCACCCATCGGTCTGTCCTCTCCTGGCAGCACGCGATTTGAAGGAGTGCTTTCATGCTCCTTCTAAGGTTCTGCTGAAAAAAAGTGCCGTGCAGACAAACTAGATGCTCCACACCCCCAGTCACCTTGTTCATGGGATGGTTAAAGAGACCAATGTTCTGGGCCATCCCTTCAAATTCACAAAATTCTATGGACAAGTAAAAATGTGATTTTCTACCTCACTAACCGTAGGTTTTTCTTGGTACCACTCCTCACCAAATCCCACCAACTCGCCCCCGGCAGCGGGCCCAGCCCTGAGAAAGCCTGCAGGCACCTACACTGTGGCCGGCTGTTCAGCCCCTCCCGTTGTGGTGCGGGTGAGGGTCTGAGGGCCTCACTGATAACCAGTAGCTTTTCAAAGAGTTTCTGTAAATCCCCGACTTCGAACAATAAAACCTGTTTTAATCTGTTCTTACAAACATTACCCACATTCCATTCATTAAGAAAGATAAAGTTATTTTTGTTTAGGACTTCCTTTTCAGTCTCTCCTCCTGACCTCTGGGTTAGAAATCCCTGAGATCAAAACCCTCTGGGTTAATCCACAGCTCCAGGTGGAACAAATCCAAGGGGTGCACAGGGCAGAACCGGGCCCCTGTAGCCTCTGCCCACTCCCGAGGAGAGGACTGGAGGAAAGGACTGCTTTGTACCTACGCGCTGCCTTTGGAGAGTGCCAGCATTTTTTAAAGGCTGGATTTCAAGTGAGACAGCAGGTAACTGGGAGAGCCAGGACTCAGCTTAGTTCTCACTCCAAAACTGTCTTCATTTTGCCCAGACCATAAGCTGTTGATGTGCATGTCCACCCAGGAAACCCAAGAGAATCCACTGGAAAGCTATCAGAGCCACAAAGAGAGCTAAGTTGACTGCTTTTAAAATAGCTGTAACCAGTTCAGACAATATCATTGAAAAAGTTACTATTCAAGGTTCTTCCTAGAGTCAGCACCACGCCTCTGGGCAGCAGCAACAGCTGCCTCTGTGGAGGAAAGCCAGATGACCAGGGATGGGAGTAGAAAGAAGACTTACCATCCCCTAGACTTTTGAACTTTTGATTTTTGCACAATATGCACACATAACCTATTGAAAATAAATAAATACGATTCTGTGGGAATTAATAAGTCATTAGGCAGAAATTTCAGGACATCACGAGGACATCAGACATCAGGCCATCAGAACAGCCGTTGAGTTCTTCTATCGCCTCTCTTTTACTTGCTTTTATATATTTTTTCAGTTACAGTTTACATTCAGTATTATTTTATATTGGTTTCAGGTGTACGGCATAGTGGTTTAGGCAGTTGTATACTTCACAAAGTGTTCCCCTGATCTTTCCAGTCCCCACCTGGCTCCGTGCAAAGTTATCACGATATCGATATCGCTGACTCTGCTTCCTGGGCTGCACTTTCCGTCCCCACGGCTACTCTGTAACTACCAGTCTGTGCTTCTCAGTCCCTTCGCCTTTCTCACCAGCCTGCCCGCCCCCTCTTCTCTGGCAGCCCTCAGTTTGTTCTCTGTATCTGTGGGTCTGTTTCCACTTTGTTTGTTAGTTTGTATTTTTCCCCCTGTATGTTCTCGCTTTCTTTGTCAAATATTAATCGACTGTGTAGGCAGGTACCTCTCCAAAACAATGTTAAACAACACTCAGATGCTATCAGACAGATTTCAACCCTTTTAAATGGAATTCATTGTTGTTGTTTTTTTCAAATGTCTAAGAAGATTGATATTTCCTTTCTTATTTTCTAGGGATAAATAAGAGATTGTGCTATTAGGCAGGGGCCTGGCCCTGAGCGGGTCTGCCTAGGGCCAGCTGTAGTGTGTGGGATCTTGCCGTCATGCAGGAAAGATTTCACAACACGAGTCCAGGTGACTATGAGGATGCATTTATTAAAGCTGGGGCAGTGGAACAAGGGAGGGCTTCGCACAGAAGAAGCAACTTGAGAGCCTGGGTGGGGCTGCCTTAGGTCACTGGGGAGTCAGAGACAAGGAGGCCTTAGGACAGGTTCAGGGGATCAGCCAGGGACAGGCGGCCAGCTGCCCATTGCCTTAGAGTTTAGGATGTGCCTGTGGGGAAAGAAGTGGGGGTGGGGGGAGAAGGGAATGGTGCAGGTTACTCCCCAGAGGGAGAGCACACACTGGGTCCTTTATCTTGAGGCTTTTTTCTCTTTCTCGAAGGCGAAGGCGGGAATCTTAGAGGAGGTCTCAGGAGAGGGTTTCAGTAAAATATTCATCAATTCTCCAGCGTGCCCTGTCAGGGTCAGGGTCTCCTCTGACCGGTCAGTGAGAGGGGGCCTTTAGTTATTTCAGTTGGTTCTCGAGGCCCACCTGGTTTTGCTACTTTTCCGGGCCTGAAGCTGAAATACAACTGAGACCTAGATGTTATCTCCAGGGAGGAAAGGCCAGGGAAAGAGGTTACCCTGAGGGTGAGGTCCTTGTTTTCCCAGTCCCCGCCCCCCCCGCCCCCGGTCAGGCACTGGGGTCCTTCCACCCTAGTGAACATCTGCTCCCGACCGTAATTGCTCAGCCCTTCTGTACAGTTATCTGCCTCAGTTTCCCTATTCCACTTACCAAGGAATTTTCCAGGCTTCTTACAATTCTGTCTCAGTTTTGCTATTAGCTGGGTAGTAAGTAGTTTGTTCTGGTGGATACTTTATTACTCCTTTTATTACTTCCCTTTGAGCAAAATAACCGTTAGGTTGAGACCATTTACCTCTGTTTCAGAAGGTTCAATGTGCATACCCCTTTTATTTTTAAGAGAGCTATTAAGCAACAAGATATCATACTTTGGGGCAGAAAGAGTTCTCAAAACAAAACCTTGCAACATTTATGTTTCCACTCTTCAAAATTATTAAAGTTCTCTTCTGCAAAAAGTACACACAGATCCCGGACAACTTGAGTGCTTTTAAGGAGAAGATCTTGTATTATTTAAACAGAAGAATCCATAGTCACAAGAATCCCACACATTTCCCCAGAGAGGAAATATTATTCATTGTATGATATAAGGAGAGATTTCAGTTATATTTTTAAAAATGGACCAAGACTCTTCTGGAAGTGATAATATTTACAATGGCAACCAAAATATAAAATACCGAGGTACAATTTCAACAAGAACGGCAGATTTGGAAGGGAGAGCACCAGGAAACTTTTCCAAAGATGATAAGAGAAGGACTTCAGTAAATGGAGGGATGTGCAAAAAGTTGTGACGGAGAATTTAGACCCTGGGGTCACAGGGACCTGTCGTGCTCATACTTCTCACTTGTGAAAAATAGGGACACTTGTCCTGTCTAGTGTGGCTCAGCTGGTTAGAACGTCACGGGTTTGACTCCCAGTCAGGGCACACACTGGGTTGTGGGTTCAATCCCCGGTCGGGGTGCGTGTGACAGGCAACAGATCGATGCTTCTCACGTCGATGCTCCTCTCCTCACTCTTCCTCCCGTCCCTTCCCTCTGAATCAATAAGCCTGTCTTCAGTGAGGATAAAAAAGGAGCAAAAGAGAAGAAAAAACAGGGAAACTCATAGTGCCCACTTTCTAGTGCTTCCTGGACAAGGGACATTGCACCCCGTGGGCCATCTGTGTTACACCAGGTTTCACAAAGGACAAAGACGCCACAAGCTGTATTTTCAAGGGGAATCCCTGCTAAGAGTCCTCACCCAATGTCCACAGCTCCATGTCATGTATGGTCACTGGCTGGCTTACTCACAGTTCTCTAGAGAAACAAAACGAAGTGCACGCAGATAGAATTTTTAAGAACTGACTCACATGACTTTGGGCACTGGCGTGTCTGAAATTTGTGGGGCAGGCCGGCAGGCTGAAAACTCCACGGTTTCTAGGCTACAGTCTCGAGGCAAAATGGATTCTCTCTTCTCCCACTGCCCCACATCTCCCTGACCCCCAATCTCAGGCTTTGTCCTTAGACAAAGGGGCCTGGGGCTGACTGGATGAAGCCCACTCATGCAGTGGAGGGCAGTCTGCTTTAAAGTCACCTGACTGTGCATGTTAATGACACGGACAAACACCTCTGCGGCAGCCTCTAGACTAGTGTTCAACCAAACCACGGGGCACCACGGCCTAGTTACGCTGACACATAAAATTAACCAGCACAGCCACCTCCCAGTGGGGGGGGCCTCCTGGCCCCCCAAACTGTATTCCTTTCCTGTTCACCTCCAAGGAGTTAGTTAGCATTGCTCCCTTTGTATCCTCCTAACACAGAAAGACGGATACACACCTCACTTTCCTGTAGATTATTTGGCTACCATTAGTGGTCCCCTCAGCGCTTCCCAAAGAAATTAACACACACACACCCTACCTCAAGAACTCAAGGTGATTTGTCTTACAAATGCCAATCAGCGTGACCTTCTGGTCTCTCACTTGAGGTGGGACAGAGGGGGAAAGAAAAACTGTATGTGGACTTAACCTCCAGTGGCACAGCCAGCTACATATAGTAGAAAACCAACAAAGGCAAACAACCTAAATGTCCTATAAAGAGGAGTCGATTAAATATATACGTATGGCTCATCTACATAACGAACCACTATATAGTGATTCATGACCTTATGTGAGATTATTTCATCACCCTGAAAAATGTATAATGCAGTAAGTAAAAAAAATTAGGTTATAAAACAGCATATTCAATATGATTCCAGTTTTGTCACATATATAGCAATTACATACATATGGGGAAGGGAGGAAGAGAGTGAAGGAATTTCATATATATGTATGCATATAATTTCATGATTATAAATAGCCATTTAACATAAATTATAAATCATTATTTTATATACCAGTACAGGAAAAACACTGCTAATTAAACTATGATACCAACAATTTTAAGATACACCCCGATTTCAGAAATGTTAAAAAGTGAAAAAAATATGCATCTTAGAATTGATGAAATACATGTGCATGTGAATCATACATGCGCAGACAAAAATAGAATGTATCGTACCAAAATAGTA
Organism: Tonatia bakeri; assembly: GCA_004024845.1. Classification (NCBI taxonomy): domain Eukaryota; kingdom Metazoa; phylum Chordata; class Mammalia; order Chiroptera; family Phyllostomidae; genus Tonatia; species Tonatia bakeri. The sequence continues at coordinate 114,853 of PVIA01001468.1, read as the reverse complement.
ACAGTGGTTATCTCCAGGTACCTTAATTATGGGTAGTGCATTTCCTTCTTTGTTTTTTTGTGCTTTCTAAACATAGATATTTGGGTAATTAATAAAACAATAAATACGGTATTACGCACCCCTCCTGCTCTCCTAGCCCTCCTCCCTTCCTCATGCCCCCCTCCATTCTCTTCAGGTTCTTTGTCCAGACCCCAGTCCAGAGCCATGCTGAGGCCTGAGGAAAAAGAAAATGGGCTTTAATGCAAGCAAACTCATCAATGATACATTCAAAATCTAATTCTTTGCTTGTTTTATTTTCAGTTAAGAAGATGCAGGTTTGAAAAATTTCTCTTGACCAAGTGGTGATCTTAAATAAATTCTAATTAAGCTGAAGTAAAGTCATAGTAAATTCTGCTTGTGTATAAATAAAATATTTAATTTAAAGTAATGTTGTGGGTTTTAATATACCTACTTTTCAATATTTTTTCAACTACTTTAATAAACTAGAAAAAAATAAACATTTAAAAAATACAGATAAAGCCCTGGCTGGTGCAGCTCACTGGACTGAGCGCCAGGCTGCGAACCGAAAGGTCACCAGTTCAGTTCCCAGTCACGGCACATGCCTGGGTTGTGGGCCAGGTCACCAGTTGGTGGCGTACATACAGGAGGCAGCTGGTCATTGTATATCTCACACATTGCCGTTTCTCTCTTTCTCTTTCTCCCTCCCTTCCCCTCCCTCTAAAAGTTAAAAAATCTTTTTAAAAAACACAGAGAAAAACATGAATATGGTGTACACATTTTTTCTTTTGCCTCAAGCTCCAATATGGCTCAGCAGATCATTATTCTTTATTTTAAATCGTTGCTGCTTAGTTCATTGCAGATTTTTATTAATTTTGATTTTTAAAAATATCACAGTAAATATTCTTAAATATTGAATTATTTGAATTACTGAACTTTGTGGTGCCCCCTTTAATTTTGCATCCAAAGCAAGTGCCTCACTCACCTCACTCTAGTGCTGCCTCTGGCCCAGTCATCATCCTTTTCACATGTATCGACTAGACTATGGGTGTCCCGGGGAGGAAGGCATGGCTCATTCACCTTTGTATCTGTGTCCTACCCAGTACCTAGCATAGCAGCTACCAAGCGAGGGCTTCAACATTGTTTTGTCGAAGGCAGGAAAGGAAAAAGGAAAACAACTAATGATAATAACTAACATTCTAACATTTACTTAGTGCTTATTGTGTACCGGGCACTGGGTTAAACAAACATTTTATTTGTTTTAATCTAACAACTCAATAATAAAAATAATATACCCATTTTACAGATGAGGAAATTGAGGCACACAGAGGTGAGTGAACTGTAATGAACCAGTGGCTATGGCACAACTTGGAGCGGCTCTGACTAGGTTTCTTGCTGAGACTGTCTCTCTTCTGGGCCCGGGCGGAAACAAGAAGGGTGACAGGGGAGCATAGGGAGGAAAGAGACCAAGAAGCAGACGCGGGGGAACTAAATCGTCGCAGGTTCATCTCAGCTGTTTGCCGGAGCGTCATGACCCTAAGCATCACGAACCCTGCTTTACAGATAACAAACTGAGACGTTAGAAAGTTACAGGGACTTATTTGGCTCCTTCTGGGGTTAGCTACCCTCCCGGGTGGAGGGGGAAAGTCACAGGTGGGGCGGACATATTGTCAGCGAGCCACCTGCCCTCCCCTCTAACCTCCCTAGCAAGCTCACGGCAGCTTCCTCTGCAAACTTTCCCCACAAAGTGGAGCCAGCACCTCCTCCAGATGAGCAAGTCTCCGTCATTCTGCCCCACCCAGAGGTGGGTGTCCCCTTACCAGTTGCTGCGTGTAGCAGGAAGAGACTTGATAAGGACCAAAGCCGATGCCACAGCCCCACAGAGCTGCTCTTGCCTCACTTGTTCCACTAATCCACTCCCCACAGCGTTTCCGGCTGTGAGGTGGGGGAACCCCTGAAGCACACCGATGTGAAAAGCAAAACTCAACACCCAAAAACAAAATCTAAAATGACCCCAAAACAAAAATAAGATTGTGAGAAAAAATGAAATTCAGAGCAGGGAATGCAGGTGTGTTCTGCAGAAAAGCTTAATGATGGCGAGTTTCGGTCAGAAATACGCAAGATGCTTTCTGGACAGAAGAACTGAGAGCAGGGAGGAAGGAAATGTATCTTTCATTGTACATCCTTTTTAATGCTTGATTTTTTTAACCCTATGCCTATATAACTTTTTCAATTAAAGTAATATTTGTAAAAGTGGCCAGCCACCAGTGGCAGGCTCTTCGAAGTCACAGTCACTGTTCTGCAGTGGCTCATCTTCAGACCTTCCTGAAGCAGAGGGCGGGGAGGCTGAACAGCTCAGTGAATGACACATTAAGGGCGGGCCCCACACCCTGTAGACATGTGCCTCCAAATCAGGAAGCTAATGATTCTGAGAACTCAAAGTCACGTTTAAAATCAGAGTCAGCTGAAATAAAATTGAATGAGTAATTTGCTTCTGGAGAGTGGTGCACAGAATACAGACTAATGCCGCTTCCCTGGGACACTGGGGTGGAGTCCGTGGTCGTGAACGTCCTGGGGAAGAACGGAGGCTGCGAATCCAGCCTAGCCTGCCACCCTCAGGTCAGGCTGGGTCCAGACTGAGGCTCCAGGGCCGGGTGAGAACCACCTGACCCCTGGGAGTCACAGAGCAGAGTTAGAGGAAGGGTGGAGCAAAAATCGTAGGGCCAGACCTGTAAGGGAGTGTCCAGCCCTCAGAGAGAGAGAGAAATAAGGGGCGGCATCCTGCAGTCTTCGATAGAGAATACCCTTATTCTGAGAAAGATAGCTGTCAGATAAGGCAAGTGACAAGAACGGTGGCAACTGGCGCGATGGGAGCCCACACGAGCCCTGAGCGTCTGTCTCCGGGCCGAAACGCACTATCGGTCAACCACTGTGGAAAGTCCTCCTTTAGGAATTTAAACCCCAGAAAGCCTCTAGTGTGAAGGAAAGGGAGTTGGGGGGTGGGGAATCACTCAGCTACTTGGAGAAGGAGGAGATAGGTGGCCATGCCAAAAGAGAGTGGACACCCCTTTTCTGCTCCTTCAGGAAGGCCCATCTTTCAGCACTGCCCTGATCTGGTGGGGCTGGGCAAGGTCTCCGAGGTCCGCCAGCCTAACCTCTCCAACTCCATCACTGGAAAGCCTCTGGCCTCCTGCTGCACAGCGCAATCCCACCGTGGGGTCCCAGATAGACAGTAAGATTGCTTCTTCATCCAACAGTTCATCGCCAAGTAGCTTCCCCTGCCTGTCCCAGTTCATGGCAGAACTGTCTCCTTGCTCAGACCTCCTCGCACACACCCCTGCTCCCAGGTCTTGCAAACAGAGACATACAAACTTGTTTAAATATAAAAACAAAAGGAAAACACAGTTAGTGGTTTCAGATTCTATCATAGAAAACTTTCAAATTATCAGGACTATTTGGAGTCCACTGTACTACTTCTCTATTATGGAGATGCGGACCCTCAGAGGACGTCACAGACTCTTGCAGCTGGACGGGACCAGCGAGCAGCCTGAAGGGGTGGTTCAGAGCGCACGTGCAGGAAATGAATTGACTTGGATTCTAATCCCAGCCCTGCCATCACAGGTTCAGTGGCTCTCAAAATTGAGTGTGCACCAGAATCACCTGGAGGGCTTTGAAAAACCCTCCATCTGGGCCCCATCCCCAGAGATTTGCATTCTTTAGGTCTGGGTTGGGACCCAAGAATCTACCTTCCTAACGAATTATCAGATGCTACTGATGCTGCTGATCGGGAACCCACTTTGAGCATCCCTGTAGCTGTGCGATCAGCCGTCCCCCATGTACATCCTGGACGATAATTGTAGGCATTCGCTCTTGTTGTTGTGTGGAGGGGAGGAGTCATTTGCCCAAGACTACCCCGCCAATGAGAAGCAAACACGGGACGAGCCCGGGGCTCCTCACCACCTGTCCCCTGTTTAACCCTCCAGCGCGGCCGCCTCGGGCTCTGAGCGTTCCCGCCGCGCCGCCACGGAGTGTGTGGTCCCCTGCACACGCCAGTCCGCGCCGCTGGCAGGACGGCTGATGCCCTTCGACTTTGGGGAGGTAGGGACCCTTCAATTTTTTCGGCGGAGGCCGCACCCTGGGGTGGGCTGAGATCTGGAAAAGCTGGGCTCCTAGCAGCGGCCAGCAGGCGGAGGGGAGAATTTATGGGGCCGGGGGACCGCCACCGGGCACCCAGCCTCTGGGAGGCCCTGGGAGCTGCGGGACCAAGCGTGGCCCGCAGCGGCGCTCCGGGGAGCCGCGGGAGGCCGCCTGCACCTAGCCGGGGAGGGGCGGGTAGGACGCGCTCCAGTGGCCTTGCAGATCCTGCCCCGGCCCCGCCCTCCAGGACGTCCCGTCAGAAAACCCACGAGCTGCTCCGCGGCGCGGCTGCGACTCAGCCTCGGTGCAACAGGTAAGTCTCGGAAGCAGCCCGACCCTCCCCCTGACCTGAAACTCTGAGCTGTCCCCCTTCTTGAAACTTCCCTCCAGTCTCTCGCTTCTGCCACGTCCTTGCTCTCCCCCCCTCTCCTCTTCCTTCTCACCACACCCCACAATGAAATGGAGAGGCTGGGCCAGACTGGTCCTAATCGGTCTGGTGGCCTCTAGCTCCTGCTGCCGTAGGATCCGCTCCTCCTTTGCCCCTTAAAGCATGAATGCAAGAAAAGCTCAGGACTCTGTGGCTTACAGGGGTGGGGCAGGAGAGGGACACGCCGTCGCCCTCCCTCCAGGGCTCTCCACCTCTTCCCTTCACTCACCCCCGCCGCTGCATGCATCTTGTGCGCCCAGCCTCCCCTGGGTGGGCCTCCCTCCGGGCCCTGTTCCAGGAACTCTTCCGCAGGGGTCACCTCCCCCAGTGCCAGTTGCCCCTGAGCAGAAGGGGCAAGGCAAGGATAGCCTCCTGGGGGGCTGGGGTCCATCTCAGAAGTCTTCCCTCTGGGGCCTTGGGCCTTTTGCAAGTGGGAGTTGTGTGACATTGTGGGGAGGGAGTCTGATGTATCTTCATGACTGTGGCTGTCACCAACTTCCCCATTTCCCCGTCACTTTTTCCAAGCCCCAGCTAACCAAAAGGAGAAACTGTTATTTGCCTCAAGACCCTGATCTCAGCAGAGGGTAGGACAGAGCTCTCCCATATGTGGATGTGTGTGTGGGCGGGGGGTCAGTTTGCCACCAAAGCTTAGAACAGACCCCCTCTATTAGCCAACAACCCACTGCAACGGTCCCAGGGAGCATTTTGACACTGTGCTCTCAGCGTGCCCCCAGGCCCACAGGGGTTAACAACTCTGGAGACGCCAAAGACCCTGGGTATGGGGTCATTTTAGTAGAGGTGGGTGTCCACCACCCAGGCCCTGTTGTCTTCACGGACAGATCAGCTGTGTCCCTACCCATCATGGGAAGGGTAAAAAAGGATGAGGCAGGCAAATTCGCGCGATGGATGGTACACGCTACATACTTTGCTTCAAATTATCCAGCAAAAGTCAGTATGATTGCAGGGACTTCCCTCGCTCCTGTTCCGCAAGAATCCCATTCATTTTAGGCACCCAGAGGTAACACTTTAGGGGTGCCGGGACAGGAAACAGAACAGGACTGTCAAAGGGAAGAGGTAGTCTGAAGCTGGCACAACCACAAAGGATTCTGGATTGACCGATATGGCCTCATCCTTGGTCATCACTGCCCACAGTTAGCAGGACGGCTCACTCCCTCCCACAGCAGCAGAGAAGAACTCGGGCATGAAAGGGGAGGCCCTCATATGTGTCAGATGCCCTCTGAGATCAGAAACATCTTAGCCCAAGTTCAGGTGGGAGAAAACCAGACAGGAGCTATGACCACGGGCTTAGTCCACGTAGCCATTGCCTAGAACAGAAGTCAGACATAGGAGGGCAGTAAACCCTAGCGCTGAGGGCCTCTCAATTCCCGAAGGCAGTGGGTATAATGGAGGCAGGCAGCTGACTCAGCCCTGTCGCTAATTTAGCTGTCTAACCTTAGCCAAATCACATAAACACTCCCTGGGTGGAGAGCAAATGAGAAGGTGTGTATGAAAGAGCTTTGGCAAAGCTTTAAGTACCAGCCAAATACAGGGCAGGGAGGTGTCGTGGGTTAGGCAGTGGGTGGGCTTTGGAGAGACATGGCCCCGAGTGCAAATCCTGCCTCTGCTACTTCCTAGAGATGTGACTTTGGTCAAGTTACTTTAGCTCTGTGTGCTTCAGTTTCCTGTGTAAAATGGAGAAGGTAGCTGTTACTGGACTTGGTGTGGTACGTAGTCATTTTAAAAGTGGTACTGTCCTAACCTTCCCCTGGCTCTCACAGACTCGTTGAGCGTCCCCAGCCCTGGAAGCGTCCCCAAGGACCGGAGCAGGTGCCTGTGCACCGGGGGACCCAGCGAATCACTGTGCCGAAGACTTGGGTAAACTCAGCTCTTCATGCAGCCCCTGCTCCTCTCTGGGAAATCCCAAAATGTCCCTTCTCATTTGATGGGAATGAGAGTGAGGGTTTGAATAAGGGAGAGGTCAAGTGCAGGGCAGTGACTGTCTCTGTCGAGCTCAATGCTATAATTGTGCTGTTGAAAAGGCTTGCACAGTGAACAAGGATGGGTTCAGTCTGGAGAGAAAAAGCACTGTTAGAAGACTCTTTTGTGGCACCTAAGAGCCCTGTGGGGTCAGGTTATTCTTCTGTGCCCTGGGCAACCTGGTCCTGCACCCTACACGGAGATTTGAAGGAAGGAAGAAAGCCAGTCCTCACAGTCAGCCCCACATCTGACATATAACGGAGAACAAAGGACAGATGAGAGTGGTGGAACAGCATAACCAAGCCCCTCAGGGCAGAGGGACCCTGAGGGGCGGCGAGGCCAGGCGGATTGCGTTCTAGAGACAGGAATCGGGGACCAGGATTTAAGGGTCAGGAAAGGACAAGCAAACAGGATCTAAGTGGCTTAGTGTCTAGACCTGTTACTTCTTCCCCCTAAAATCTAGTGGGGAAGTCCCACATTGGGAAACACGGGTAGTGAAACTTGGAAACAAATACACCGTGATACTGAGGGCAGTAAGATACACGTTAGTCTAAAAAGGCTGCTTGGAGGAGGGGAGCTTGGAATCAGAATGTGAAAGAGAGAAGAAACATGGCTTTTGTAGCCAGACTGTAAGGGAAAGGCAGTGGAGAGGAAAGATGGCCAGTGAGGGTGCGCAGCAGACTGGAAGCAGACTGCCCAGGCCGTGTAGGAACATGCCATCGAGTGGCACTAAAGAAACATGGATAGGGCTGTTCTGGTTGTGAAAGGGAGAGGGAGGCCTGAGGCAAAGGACGCTGGCTGGCAGGCAGCTCCTGCTTATGCTCCAGATGTTGGGTGATAAGGGTGCATTCTCAGATGCGGGTTTTGGGAGGAAGAGGAGGATCCGGGAGGCAGGGAATGAATCAGCAAAATTCGGCAGTGGGTGGGGCAAACCCCATACCGAGAAGGGATTCCGAGCTGCACACACGGGAGTGGGGCAGAGGCTGCTGTTTCTAGGATTCTGGTGCTGCTGGCTGCGATGGGGAAACTGGGAATGCTGACTAGGGGAGCGGGCAGGACGCACACACTGACTGCAGGGCGCGGCATGTTGGGTCTCTGGTGGCCCTGAGTGGACGGTGGGTGGGAGAGAAAAGGCAAGACTTAGTTCTGCCCCCACCACAATCTGCAGAGCAGTCCAAGCCCTTAGGAATACCTCTCCTTTTAATCCCCCTTGTCCTCCCTCCACACCCGCAACCAACAGGTGATAAGTCTCAATTCAAGTTTTTGTTTTGTTTTTTTGGAGGGGTTTGTTGTTGTTGTTGTTGTTTGCCTTCTGTCAAACCCAGCCTGTCACCAGGGTTTAGGAAATGCCACGTCACGCCCACCTGAAGTTTCCTCCTCCATCCTGGGTCCCTAGGAGCCTGCAGTCTCTCTTGGTCTGAGTGCAGGTGCACCTTCCTGCCCACCTGTCGGGGCCTGCGGGGGACTCTGGTGAAAGGAAACCTGGGATCTAGCCGTGGGACTTCCTGTCGGGTCACATATTATTTTGATTTTCAGGGACTTTCACAAAATCGTAATAAATCAGCAAATATTTACTGAGTGCCTGCTGTATACATGTCAAGTATATATGCCGATACACACACACACACACACACACAGTTCTAGATTTACAGTGTGCGTGCAGTTAGGTGGGTTATTTCAACTGAAAACCTGTCGTTTGGGTTTACTTCAGCTTAAAATGTTATATGAACACAAAATGAACCTAGGTGTGCTGGGGAAAGAACTTAACAGACTAGCTTCAGAAATAACCTACACTGTGTCTTTCTGGGAAAATAAGCCACAGCAGCTGAAGTGTCTTAAAGGTGTAATTACAGAGAAAAGTGAAAACCTCGCAGCTTTCTGTAATGAGAAGGGTCGGAGCTAGGAGCAGGGGCTTGAAGGCGCTGGTCTGTTACATTGTTCTCAGCACAGGAGCAGAGGAAATGACATGAGTGCTGTGTGTGTGTGTGTGTGTGTGTGTGTGTGTGTGTGTGTGTGTGTGAGTGTGTGTGAGAGAGAGAGAGAGAGAGAGAGAGGGAGGGAGAGAGAAGGCAAGGAAGAACGGGATGGTGTTTGGCCAAAGCTGCCTCTTGGCCTCCTCCCCCCCACCAGTAGCTTGGAATTGACTTGTTCCCTCCCCAGTGGTGGTGTCCAGCTCCTTGCACCTGCACCCTGGGTGAGAGAGGCGACAGTCACCTCTTTTCAAGAAACCTGTCATCGAGCCTTAGCGTGACCACCCTGAGCAAACATCCCTGTGGCGGTGCCTTACTTCCTGGCTGCCACGTCTCCGGAGGTGAGCGCTCAGTTGATAAACAGAAAGAAACCTTGTTACAAAGAGGTCACCTGGCCAGCAAGGGTGTGTTGTGTGTGGTTTACCCTAGCTTTCATAAAAACTGAAACTTTGTTTGGGACTTCCAGTGTTGGCATCTTTAAAGCATTTACAATTTGGACTTGAGTGGGATTTGGGGTGGGGGTGGGGATCTGAGAGTACAGTTGGGACACTCAGGAAAACAGCCCGGCCCAGGCTCAGGAGATCCATACCCAGCCCCCAAACTCCCCAGGGGGCGTCTGAGGGGTCCGTGAGATGTAGGAACACAGCAGTGGCCTGGCAGTTTAGAGACAGCGGCCGTCTGCTGCGGGGAGCCACATGCTGTGGGACAACATGGAAGTCACCTAACCACTCCAGCCTCACCTGTAAAATCTGAGGCTGCCGGACTGGCAGGCAGACCTAGTCAAGGTGGCGTGCTAATGCCTAACAACAGAGTATCATGTGACTCGGTCCTTGTTGGAGTAAGTGCATTCAAAACATCACCGGTGAAGTCAGCGCTTACCCTTGTAGCTTTCACCAGGCTGCCCTGGTCTCTTTTAACGAGAGTTCTGGGACTACTTCCTACATGCTACCCTGGTGCTAGACTTTGCAAGTGATAAAGAGGTGAACACAGCCCGGCCTGTCTGGTCCAGGAGGTCACAGAGGTGTGAGAGAGAACAGACTGCTCCCACACAGGGAAGGCTGTGGTGGGGCCGGCGGAGAGGTGCAAACAGGCCGCTAAGCGTCAAGGGGGGTGGGGAGAGGAATTCTGCTACAGGTCTGAGAAGGCTTCTGGGGGATGGGCTGTGTCCGTCACTGGCTTTCAGACCTCTATGACTGGAGCAAAGTAAGAAAGACATTTTGCAACAAAATTTCATACCCACGTAATGTGTGACAGGGTATCCCAAAAGACTTAGGGAAGTTTTACATTTATATCACATCAGAGGTATGAATTCTACAGATGAACAAAAAACACGATTTGAAATGTAATAATTGACATTTTTTACCTTTATGAATTTTTGAATAAAAAATTTTCCATTTCAGTTTATATTGGGAAATGCTTATCATCAATGGATTGAGACAAACGTTAAAATAAAAATTTATTGTTCAAAATTCATAAAACCCAATAAGGTAAAAGAAATTTAAATAAAACTTTCAAATGACGTTCTTTGAAAGTCTGTAGTGTTTCTGTTTCTGAAGTTACTAAAGCATAACACTTCCCTAAGGCCTTTGGAACACTGTCTATGTGTGTATAGTAACTGGAATGAAATTTTTAACAAAACATTGCCTATTTCACATGTGACCTACTTTGATTTTTTTTTGTTCTATTCCATTCTGATCTGTTTTGAAGAATTTTTTCATGCTGATTTCCAACAGTTTAAATGTATTTCACAACCCTATGGTGGGGTGCGGTCAGCGGTTTCATAGACACTGAGCTGGGGGAAGGCTCAGTTCCCTTAGGCCAGTGGCAGAAGGTGAATCTGTGTCCTGGCACCATCTCAGCACTGAAACCCAAGATGGTCCCACGTGTTAAACTCCCAAGAGTCGCTGGGGGAAAAAGAATTGCACATGAACTCTCAACAGCAGCAGGAGAGGACTGAGTGGGTGTGGGCTGGGGGCGCACTTGCCAGTGCACCTGGCGACCGTAATGTGGGGACCCGAAGGTGAGGGGGCTACACAGGACAGCGGGGGAAGTCCCATGAAGCCCTGCACCTGGTGCATAGAAGAGGGGCTATTGCTGCCCCCAGGCTGGTGGAAGGGCAACCTCCCCGACCTTGCTAACCACACTCCTGGGAATCATCTGCTCGGAGAGCGGGAATCCTTAATCCCAGTCTTCTGGCTTCCATCGGATTCTGTGTCTCTTCTAAGTGACTCTTTTCCTATCACCTGCACGCTGAGCAAACAAACTAGAGAACAAGTGCCTTACTGCCAAGGCTAATCACGGGTGTCTCCTTTCACTTCAGGATGTGGTTAGTACCTTGAGGAATTGCAGGCTCTGGAGAGAAAGCTTGACCACTAGGTTGGGTTGAGAGAACGTATGCCAGAGAAGGGCTCAGTTTAACCCTGGGTCTCTTTTCAGGGGAAATAAAAGGAATAAAGGCCAACCCCACTTCGAGGGATCATGACATAATGCCAGGAAGTGAGAGTTGAAGTGACCTGGGTGATTCTGAGTGAGTTGGTCAGGGAGGCCTTCCTGAAGGAGGTGAGTCTTTAGCACTTGACTAAGCTGTTAACACTGTTCTTTGGGGAAGGTTACATTCTTTTATTTTCCTTTTTTTCCCCAATCTCTCGACCCACTGAGCCCTCTGGCACCCCTCCCCACTCCCCCTCTAGCTGTCAGCCTGTTCTCTATGAGACTGTCCATTTCAGGGAAGCGTGGCCTGCAGGACAGGTTGACAGTCATGGAAGACACTCCCCATCCTGTTGGGCTCCGTTTGTGCTTAGCTAGGGCAGTTCCAGGGTTTCTGGGGTATCAAGCTCCAGCAGAACTCCTTGTGCTGGCCCAGCATAGCTCAACGCCTGGAGCAGAAAACTTCTACACCGAATCCCCATTTCCTCCTTGAAGCCTTCTGCAAGCCCACGGGGAACTCGGCCTTTTCCAGCTGGGCACTCACTGTCTGTGCTAGTGTTTTAATGTTATTACTTTTCGAATAGGTAATGTAGTCAGGTTCAAAGTACACAGGGGCATTCAGTGAAAGATGTTTTTCCTGCTCCTTCTCCTCCCAGACAGGTGCTGCCTAGACCCAGTGGTACCAGTTCTTGTCCTCCAGCTAGACCCTAAAATCCTGTGGGGAAAGCAATCCTCTCATACCTCGTGCACCATCCGGACTGCACTGTCCCAGTCATCACCCAAGGGGGGTTTTCTAGCACCACAGCCTCCCTCCGCCATCAGCACTGTTGTGGTCTTGAGTCACATCCCAAGCCCCTCTTAAGTGGCCATCCAGCTGCCAGTCAGGTCCGTCTCCCAGGTGCCCTTCCCCAGCGATCACATGGTCCTTCCTGCAGTGCCGAGCTCCCTCTAACCCTGGATCGCTCCTCATACCTCAGGTTGGTGGCAGCTGCTTCCCCAGGCCGATCCTCTGCTACTTCCATCAGACTTCATTCTCCCACAACCCAGTCTGCCTGCTGTTCTCTGCCCAGCTGTGCCACCTCCTGCCTCTAGGCCTCCGTGTGTGCTCACTCTGCCTGGCCAGCTCCTGCTTGTGGGTTAGCGCTCAGCCCAGCCTCCCCCCACCACCCCTGGGACCTCTTCCCAGATGTCGCCCTCCCCCACCCACTGCATTTCTTGTATCTTCTCTCTGTCAGCACCCAAGGGTGCCTCTCTTAAGTCTCACTGAGCGATCCGTATTTAAAGTCTGCCTCCACCAGTCGACTGTATGCTTCCTGAAGGTGGGGCCTGCTCGTCTCTGTGTCTCCCCCATCAGCCGAGTACCTGGCGCACAGCAGGGGCTCCACCAACACTGGCAGAGCGAGCAATCTCCTCTCCTGTCTCCTAGGCAACAGCTAATACAAAATAGATGCTCAGAGAGATTTCCTTTTATTTGATTTCTGGTGATGCGGCTGAGTCTGATGTTACAAAAGAAAACCACCTGTCTCCCCTAGCCCGGAGTGACTCATGCTCCCCCTTGAGATCGTGTCCCCCAGATCCAAGTGACTCCAGACAGCAGGCTTCTCTGTGGGCAGGAGCTTTCGTGTTTAAGCAACATAATTAAATAGCTCAAATGAAGTTACTTTTAAGCAAGACATGCCACAGGGTAATGAGTGTGGCTTTGGTCAAGGACCAGGTGCTTGAGGAAAACTGCTGGAAAGCTGAGCAGGGATTTATTAATTATAATGATAGAAATTGACACCATTTACTGAGGGATTAGTATGTGCCAGGCACTCTGCTGAGGGTTTGACGTACATTAGCTCTAATTCAATCCTCACCATGCCCTGTGAGTTAGGTATTAGTTATCCCCACTTTATGGATGAGGAAATTGAGGTTTAGAGAGATTAAGTAATTTGCCCAAGGGTCACATAGCCACTAATGAGAAAAACTAATCCTTTCTCAGAATCTACTGTGAGCAGAGACAACTAAGCTTTTTTCATGCTTGTTTCATTGAATTTATTATCCTTGTAACAACCCTAGGAGGCAGGCGCTATTACTACTAGAAGGGTCGGAAATGGAATTTGTGTGCAGGTCTACTGCCTTGAATGTCTGGTGCTTAACAAGGGAACCTTGTGTTTCCAGAGCAGTCCACAGAAAACGTTGCAAACATCCTCTGAGCGGTGGGGTGATGTGTGTGCCTAGGGTGTTAGCTGACGAACACCGAAGCTCAGTCCTGCCTGGAGGGTGTTGTCATAGAATCTAGATATCTATTTCTTATTAAATATGAGTAGATACGGAAGAATATTTATAAAATATGTTTAGGCTATAAGGAATAACAGTGCCAGTAGCAGCCACCTCCCACTTTAAGAAAAAACACTTTACTTTGAAGTTTGGTGTGCCTTTATTCCTGTATCTTTCCTCCCTCTTCAGAAACTCTGGTTTCACTGTTCCTTTAGTTTGCTTTCTTTTTTATTTTGTTTATTTATTTTTAGAGAGAGGAAAGGAGGGAGAAAGAAAGGCAGAAACATCAATGTGTGGTTGCCTCTCATGCGCCCCCTACTGGGGACCTGGCTCACAACCCAGGCACGTGCCCTGACTGGGAATCAAACCAGCGACCCTTTGGTTCGCAGGCCGGCACTCAATCCACTGAGCCACACTGGCCAGGGCCCTTCAGCTTTCTTTATAGTTTTACCACATATTTATTTTTGTATTCGTGAACAATATTTTGCATTCATTTTTGTTTTCATAAACAATACATTGTTTAGTTTTAAATTTTACAGTTTTCTATAAATGGAACCATACTGTATATATCTTTCTGCCCCTTGTTTTTTTTACTCGATATAACATCTGGGATGTTGCATGTAGAACGGTTCAGTCTTTGTCACTGCTGCACTGCTGTCACATACGCCATAATGTGGATATATTTTATAACCTATTTATTCATTCTACTGCTGGTGGACATTTGGATGGTTGCTGTAGTTGCCATTTCAGTCAGCACTCCTAGAAACTTGCTGGTGCTTGCCTCCCGGCTCCTGTGCACTGGGGTCTGTCTGGAATATGAAACTAGGAGTGGAATTGCCAAATTGTTTCCTAAAGTGGTTATGTCCGTTAGTCTCTGCATTTGGAGTTTGAGTGTTCTGGTTATTCTCTATCCATTAATGTCAGAATCTTTGGGCAGGAAAGAAACACTGATTCCAGTCTCCTCATTTTATGGATGGAGGAAACTTAGGTGCAGGAGAGTTAGGTGACTGGATAAGGTGATGTTGCTATTCAGGAACAGAGCCTGCTCTTGAACCCCCACCCCCTGATGCCCTCTCCACCACTGCCTTGGCTTATTTCTCTCCCTCATCTCCCCCCTTCTCAGGCTCAGGCCCCAAGGTGTGGCCGCCACGACATATCAAGCTATTTACGGGGCCGGGCCTAGCGCTAGAGCTGACTCAGCCGGGGTCCCCACCGGTTCCAGAGGATGAGACTCTTCCGCAGACGCCACATGCCCCTGCGCCTGGCCATGGTGGTCAGCGCCTTTGTGCTCTTCCTCTTCATCCTGCAGAGGGATGTAAGCAACAGGGAACAGGCCACAGAGAAACCATGGCTGAAGTCCTTGGTGAGCCAGAAGGACCACGTCCTAGACCTCATGCTGGGAGCCGTGAACAACCTCAAGGACTCGATGCCTAAGCTCCAGATCAGGGCTCCAGAGCCCCAGAAGGCATTGGTCTCCACAAACAAGTCCTGCCTCCCTGGGTTCTATACCCTGGCTGAACTGAAGCCCTTCTGGGAACGGCCACCACAGGACCCCAACAGCCCTGGGGCGGACGGGAAAGCATTTCAGAAGGACAAGTGGACCCCGCTGGAGACCCGGGAAAAGGAAGAAGGCTATAAGAAGCACTGCTTCAATGCCTTCGCCAGTGACCGGATCTCCCTGCAGAGGGCCCTGGGGCCCGACACTCGGCCCCCTGAGTAAGTAGTGCCCAGAGGTACTTGGGTGAGGTCAGGGCTCTGCGGAAAGTGTGGCTGGTGTGGCCATGGCTGTGGCTGTGGGCCAAGTGCCAAGTAAAGAACTGATAGGGATTTTTAGATTATAGGCAAGGTCTTCCTCTACACCCTCACTCCTTTTCCTGACCAGTTGTCCTTGTCCCAGGGTTTGGGGTGCAACACTATTCCGGTCAGGACAGAGGGGCCGGGAGACCTGTGAGAGGGAAACACACTCATGAAGGGGACAGGGTACAGAAAGGGGAACTCGGGGCCGGGACCTGGCACAGGGGTGACTGAGAGGGACTGGTTCCAGGCCACAGATTTGGGGGCCTTGCCCTCTGCTGGGGCCTGCCCCAGAACGCGGGGCTCTGCTGCGGAGCTGTTGGGGAGGGGACGTTTCCCCGACAGTGGCCCCAGCGGTCAGGATCGTGCCCACACCTCCTGTCATTCGCCCTCCAGCGAAGGCACACAGGCCCAGGACTTGGTTCCAGCCTTCATTTGAAGCTGTGTGCACTCTCAGTCCTGGCGCTGAACCAGCACCGAGACCTTGGAGCTGTAAGCCACCTCACTCTCATGTGGTCGTGGCTGTGATAGCACTGTCCTCAAGTCACAGATTCTGTGTCTTTCTTGTTCAGACTTGTCTTCCCCGACACAAGAATTACACCCTTTTCGGTGTGTTGTCACATGGCAGCTCCCATCCCTGAATTCATGATTCTTTAGGGTTGCGAACCTGGGGTCCTCAGAACTTGGCCTGGTATTATAGTCCTAGAAGTTGGTGCCACTTGGAATTGTCACAAGCTCCTCGGCAGGGAAGGGTTCAGGGCCATGCAGGCAGCCAGAGGCAGCTCCAGGAGAAATCTTTCTGACTAGCAGACGAGATTAGAAGGGGAGTTGGGCCTCACGTTCCCCTGAGATCCAGGATCCATGCGTCCACAACCCCTCTGAGCCGAGTGTCAGGAAGGCAGCAGCACGGCCAGGCGCCAGAGTGTTTGAAGTGGGTGAGGGTAGAGAAAAGGTCACAGGAAACTGATTGTGACAGTAGTGTCAGATCACAGGGAACTAATGAGGAAATGCATTAGAGGAGAACTGTCAAGTGTAACGAGAATATGAAAATTGTAGTCACTTTTCTCAGATGTCAGATTTGCCTTTTATCACTCCCCCTCTGGCGCCTCTGGATGGGATTACACTTTACGCTTTTCACACGTCTTACTGAGGAAGAGAGTCAGCCTTGGGAACTCCTAGAGCAGATCAGAAAAGCCCGAGAGGGAGCAGGGAGGAGCCCTCAGCGTCACGGCTGGGGCACCGGGCCAGCTTGGGGGGAACCAGGTTTTGGAGTCGATTTGCCGGTGCCGAGGCTGAGTCTGCGAGGGGGTGGCAGATACAGGCCGAGCTGGGAACGGGGAGCAGCTGTTCTCAACTGCAACAGAGAAAGTGGGCTGCTGGTTCCTGGGAGCAGCGGGTGGTTATGGGCGTCCGTGCACAGACCACGCCCCCCAGCCCGGATCTCCGCACTCTGAGGGACTTGGAGAGCTGCATCCACACTTCCGTCCTTCCAGATGTGTCGACCAGAAGTTTCGGCGCTGCCCGCCACTGCCCACCACCAGCGTCATCATTGTGTTCCACAACGAGGCCTGGTCCACGCTGCTGCGGACGGTGTACAGCGTCCTGCACACCAGCCCTGCCATCCTGCTGAAGGAGGTCATCCTGGTGGACGACGCCAGCACTGAGGGTGAGGCCAGGGGTGGCCCTGAGGTGGTATTCTGGGAGGGAGGGCATGGCCTCTCAAGGGAGCGGGCACCTTCACTGCCTGCTGCCGGGCATCACAGCTCATCGTGAAGGCCAGGAGCAAGGAGAAGGTGGGTGAGGAGCAAGAAGGTAGGGGACAGGCGACAGGGAGACCATATTCCTAGAGCTTGGGCTTCATTCCCACTATACCCACAGAGCTCCAAGAGCTCAGAAGTTCGTGCTTCTAAGACTCCCTTAGAGGAAATGCTGGGAGAGGTCAGGGCAGAGCGCGGGGATGGGCCTTCCCTCTGCTTCCTCCCCACCACACCGCTCCTCTGCTCCTGCAAGATTCCACCTCAGATGCCCTCGTTGTTATAGTTGGTGATAGGCAAGTGACACTGCTCACCAAACACCTTTTAAAGTAATCCCACAAACATCTAGAGTGTTCTGTGGCTGACACCGACCTAGGCGTGGAGGGTACCACGATGAGTAACAAATGAGCAGAGCTTGCCCTGAAAAAGCTAACGACCCCCACGGATCAGATGGCTCCTCACCACACCAGCCACATCAGTGTGGCCCGTAACGCACCCCCAACAGATGGGAAAGGGCGTGAACTTGGAAGGCCAACATCTGGGAATTCAAGTCCCAATTCTGCCTCTTAACTCTGTGACCTTGGGCAAGATACTTAGTCTCTCTGAGCCTCAGTTTCCTCCTCTGAAAATGAAGACAGTTGACTGCCTCCTATGGTGAACAAGGGATCAGAGACAGGTGATAAACAATTCCTGTGACACTGAGTACTTAGCATGGAGTAAGAGCTCCATATGCATTAGCTTCAGTTTAGTCTTCGAGTGGGAACAATGCATAGCCAGGAGACGTTATTTCTACGTGGCATGGCTGGGGCGGTCCACGGTGGGGAACAGGTTGGAGCTGGGCCTGAAAGCACGAGTGTCTGGGGAGAGAAGAGGCATTGAAGGGCATTCCCAGGAGAGATCATTGCACAGACATAGTCCTGGAGGCATAGGTGTATTTGTGAAAAATTGAGAGGTGTGATGTGGCTGAAGCTTAGGTTTGTTTCAGAAAGTAACACTAAAAAAGATGTTGAATTGAAATTTGTGCCATGCTAGAAGTATTCATTTGGAAAAAAAATTAGGAGTCATTGAAGATATTTAAGTGATGTTGTCTCAGAGGGATAGCGTTTCAGGGGGAGGGTAATTGTCAGGAAGACAGGCGGAGGACCCTGAGTCTGGAGAGGAGGTTCTTATAGTCCCCAGAGAGTTGGATGACAGGGACAGAACTAGGAGAGGGGCTGAGGGACTGATGCATTGTCACTGGGCCGGGAGTCTCTAGGAGCTGAGCCCTCCTCCTGGGTGGTGCATGGTGTCAGAGCTCTCCCAGGTTGGTCTGCTGTGCCCATGTTCCCACAGCGACGCAGACTGACACTGCACTTACTTCCCAGTGTGTGCCTGTCCACTCAAGTAGAGCCGCTGCTTCTCCTGACCTTCCCCCAGGCTCCCTCCTGCCTTCTAGATTAGGGGCAGTGCTGAGTGGAACAAGACTGGGGAAGGCAGTGGAAGGAGGAGCTGAGTGTGAGCACTGCCGAGTCCACTTTGGTGAGTTCACCTTTCCCAGGGAGGACAGGCACCAGCAGTGCTTACAAAGCAAAGGCAAATGAGCATCACAGATGCAGTGAGAGTCTGGAGCGTCTGGTGGACGAGGAGCCTAAGATTAGGCTTCCGGAAAGGGAAGGGCAGAGAGTTTAGCAGAGATAGGAGGGGCTTGAGAGCGGTGCTTTAGTAGCAATGGAACAGTTGTTTGGAAAGGGGAGCGTGTATTGGCTGCCCTGCCTCTCAAACTGGGCTCTCTGGTCACCCCTCTCCCCCAAATCTATGCTTCCCATCCCTCAGATGCTTCTCCGCTTAAATTCCGTGGGGTGAAAGTTCTACCTAGGGGTGTCCAACCTGCGCCCACAGGCTGCATGCAGCCCAGGATGGCTGTGGATGTGGCCCAACACAAGATCGTGAATTTACTTAAAACATTATGGAGATTTTTTTCTGTGTGTGATTACGTGTCACAGTGTATTTAATGTGTGGCCCAAAACACCTCTTCTTCCAGTGTGGTGCAGAGATGCCAAAAGGTTGGACACACCTGCGTCCAAACTGTTTCTGCTTGTCACTCAGAATTTTTTGAGCCCATAAGGAACAATGCCCAGTTGGGCAACTCCTCTGACCAGACCAGAAAAATGACATAATGCCAGGCTGGCATGGGCAGCATCTGAGGGGAAAACAGCCTGTGCCTAGTAGGGCGGACTTTGCAGCGGCCCCCAGACCCCCTCCATAGTGCCCGCCCCTGTCAGGCCTTCTCTCTGGTTGTCTCTGGGCTCTGTCTTAGGGCCAGTTTCAGCACCTTGGATTCACCTGCCTGAAAATCCTAAATGCATAATTCTTAGTTTTCTGGGTCCTGGCCTCCTTTGAAAATCTGTTCAAAGCTTTGCCCCTCTCCTGAGAACAGTGCAGAATTGCTACAACAAGGTGCACAGATCCACATTTCTGCATTGTGATTCCAGGGACTTGGTGGGTCCTAGGATAAACACCACCACCAGGAGGGCTTTTGGATGCTTGAGATACTTCCAGCAGTGTTCAGTTCCGTGGGGAAGAGGGCGAAACTCAGATCCATTGTCAGAAGTCTCTGCAGTCCACAGCAGGGTAAAATTTTCCACACATTTGACCATTTGATCAGATTAACTGGCTCTGATTACACACACACAGGGAAGAGCTGTGTTTCTGCTGAAATGCAATGCCCATGCTCTCTGACCTCCTACCCAGGTACTTGGCAGTGCTCTAAGACCACGAGTGTGCAGACGCCTGGTGCTGGGGTAGGGGGAGGCCCAGTGGCAGGCTGGGGAGCTTTTTCTTACCTACCTCAGAGTCTGAACCCTGGGCACAGATTTCACTCCTGTGTGGCCAGGTCTACTCCTGGTCGGGAGCACTCCACAGGCTTCTAAAAACTGGCCCCCATCGGTCTATTGTGCTCCCAAAAGGGCACACCCATATCAAAAGCCCTGCCATGCCCCTGGGGGAGACCGAGCCTAGCCCTCCCTCCTGTGGGAATTTGCCAGATGGATGGGAGGAAATCAGGTGCCCAGGACCCACAGAGCTGAGAAGGGAGCAGGACCCCCATGAGTAAGTTCCTTAGCGAGAGAGGAGGAGCGAGGAGACGGGCTGGGCCAGGAAGGGGCACCATAGGAGGCGAAGGCCGAGGGATCAGCAAGCAAAGGAAAGGAGAGAAGGGGCAACCGGAAGTAAGGGAATGCACTGTGTGAAACCCAGGGGAGGAGACAATGGGGGGGCATTTTGGATTCACTGAATGTTTAACTGTTTGTATAAACTGGATTTGTTTGTCCATTCATCTACATCCATGGTCCCTGGGATTGTTCCTACATGTTGGCTATTGTGAGTAATGCTGTCAGCATCAGCGTACAAATGTTGGAGTTCCTGCTTTCACTTTTTTTGGGGTACATGCCCAGAAGTGGAATTGCTGGACCATGTGGTAATTCTATGTTTAACCTCTTTTTTTCTTTTAAAGTAATAGGTTTTATTGTGTTGAAGTCACAAATATTTAGCTATGTTTAATTTTTTTGAGGAACCACAATGCTGTGTGGATTTTTTTTTTATGGATTTGTTTTTCAGTGCAACTTTATTTTATTTATTTTTAGAGAAAGGCAGAGGGAGGGAGAAAGAGAGGGGAAGAAACATCAGTGTGTGAGAGAAACACCGACTGGTTCCTCCTACAGGCCCCTAACCGGAGAGCCTGGCTTGGCCCGCCACCCTGGCACGTGCCCTGATTGGAATCGATCTTTTGGTTTGCGGGACAATGCCCAACCCACTGAGCCACACCAGTCAGGGCAAGGGCAACTTTAAACCGCTGTGGTGACATGATCTGATCTATTTATTTTTTTAGTGTATTGATTTGAGAGAGAGAGAGAAACCCTACTTTGTTGCTCCTCTATTTGGGGCACTCATTGGTTGCTTCTTGTACGTGCCTCGACTGGCGAGCGAACCTGCAGCCTCGCTGCTGTCGGGATAATGCTCCAACCGCCTCAGCTCCCTGGCCAGGTCCTGATTTAGTTTCACAAGACAACTCTGCTACCATGTCAAGAATAGATTGGGAAGAGTGGTATAGAATAAAGGCCAGGAGACCAGTTAAGACATTATTGCTGGGTGGTGAGCAGGGGGGATACCAAGAGAGAGAACTGGCAGTACTTGCTGATGGGCTGATTGCAAAGGATGAGAAAAGGGGAGACTCCAGCAGGACTCCTCGGTTAGAGCAGCTGGAGGGATGCGGGTACAGCGTGCTGACATGGGGGCCTGGGGGTGCAGCGTGGGAGGAAATCTGGAGTTCCGCTTCGGGCATGTTTGGTTTGTGGTTCTGGTAGACATCCGAGTAAAGAAGGCAAGGCTGGGAAGGGGCCATCCGCATGTTGATGAAACTGAGTAAGTGTGTGTGTGTCGGAGGTCACAGGAGTCTTACGGACGCCAGTCCTGGGGAGCAAAGCTGGGCTGGCGTGGTGGGGCGTTAAACTTAAATGAGGAGGCTACTGTCTAGGGTACAGAAGAGGGTACAGATGGGTTCCCTATGTCTCCATGCTCAGCTCTGCTGTACACAGCTCCAGAGCCTGTGTCCAGGGGGTCCGGAGTATAAGAAGAAGATGGTCACAGGCGCATAACTTAGGGGAGTTGCCTCATTCCCCTAGAGGGGCCTGCATTCAGGCTCACAGCCCCCAGGTTTAGCCCACCCACCTGATTCTGAGGAAGGTATGGGAGAAAGGCCTTGCAGAGCTCAGGCCCCCCTGAGATTCACAGCTTAGTGCTTTGCAGTGTCTTACCACAAAACCCACTTCCTGTGATGTTTTCTCCCTGAGTCTCCATCATCATGAACGTCCGGTGAGCCCAGTTAAGCTAGTTCTCTGGGGAAACAGCAGCCACACTGAGAAGATGAGGCTCTTGCTTGTGCTCCTCCCTTCTTTCTGTAAGAGCCAGCGCTTGGGGGACACCCTTGGGTTATGAGTCTTGGAGCTCCTTGAAGGCAGGACCCAGGCCAGGCCCGTCCTTGCCCAGGGTAGAATCTGTTACCTGGGCAGTGCGTTAGCAGGTGTTTCTAAGCGAGCGCTGGGCCGAGGCTGCCAAATGAGGCTAATTTCGATGCATAAACCCTGGGTGCAATATTCCTTATTTCAGTGTTTTAATTTTCATAGAGAATATTAAATAAGGAAGTCAACATGAAAGCACCTAGTTCAATGACTGGCACATAGTAGGTGCTCACGTATCAATATTTGGGCATAGTGTGCGTGAGAGAGAGAGAGATCACCCCCACCCCAAATTGATTCCAGGCCCCACAGTTTGTACGGCACTATGTTCAGAGCAAGGTCTGAGCAAGGCCGATCCACAGCTCGCAAGAGAAAGGACATGATCGTATGTCACACCTGCCCTCCACCTCCACTTCTGAAACTGCAGGCAACTCCATTCTGCACAGTTAGGGGCAGAACAGTGACGTGGATAAACCCGAATCCCAGGTAATAAAACATAAGTAAGATTTGGAATATGTTTCAGGATGGATTGCTTCAGAATATGGCATCCGTAGTGCTCTGAGGGTTTCAGACTGAACAACAGGGCTGTGAAGGAGCCCCCACTCAGAGGGAGCTGAGATCTCAGCAGAGACTCCCCTCCCTTCAAACAGCCTTCCCCACCCCCAGGTTCAGGGTGGCTTCCCCCCCTGCAGGCTCTCTAGGCTCTGCACTGCCTCTGGCAGGTCACTGTCCCCTGGTGGCTGGGCTCACCACTGCCTGGCCAATGCAGGCACTTGGTACATGCTCTTAATTTAATTAAAAAGCTGCTTGGCATCTTTTCATTTCTTAAAAAATTGTACATGCAGAGGAGGTCATAAAGATTAGAATAAGACTTCTTGCCACTCGCTGATCCAGGAGGCCAGACGTCAACATGTGTGTGCCCTACCTGGCAAACTTACCTAAGGAGCCTGGGAGGCAGGGAACCAGACGCTGAGGAACGACTGCCACAACCTCCGGTGCGGGAAGGAGGGGGGCCAGAGTCTCGGCTCTGAAAGACGATGGCTGAAAGGGCACAGAGACCGAGAGAGGCATCTGAGATCCTTAGTTGGAAGTGCATGCTTGATTTTAAATCAAAGAAACACAACTCTGAGATCCCGTCGTGGACATTAGCGAAGGCTCCTGGTGGGTAAACAGGCAGAGGATGGACACTGCAGAGCCAGTGTCCTGGCCCGGTGGGCTTGACCCCACACAGGACTTCCTCCTTCCACCCCTTCCCCCACCATCTGCTTCCACGGAACTGCTCAGTGCAGTAAGTGTGGAAGGGTTAAAAATTCAGGCCTGCTGGAGGCCTGAGAGCCAGGGCTTGGTGCCCACAGGGGATTAGATTTGCAACAAAGTGGTGAGCTGACTACAATGACACTCCCTTCCAGAGTATTTAAAGGAGCAACTGGAGCAGTCCGTGAAGCAGCTGCAGATCGTGAGGGTGGTGCGGCAGGAGAAGCGGAAGGGGTTGGTCACGGCCAGACTGCTGGGGGCCAGCGTGGCGCAGGCAGAGGTGCTCACCTTCCTGGACGCCCACTGTGAGTGAGAGTGCCGGCCTGGGTGTGCTCGGGTCCCATGTCCCCCCGCCCTCCCCACGCCCAGCCACACACCCTGGCAGGACGAAGAGCTGTGGCCGAGGCCCCTTCCTGCTCTGTTCCTGGAGTGAAGGAGGCTTGGGACTCACCCCAGCCGTTTCTAACAGTTTCTCACCCCAACCCCAAGGACGCCTTATCAGACACACACAACCCTGAAACAAGTGGTCATCCCACAACTGCTGGGAGTGAGCCCTGGAGCCCCAGACTTTCCTGTCTCCTGATCTGCACCTTGCTCTGAGCTCAGCCCTCAGAGGGGCCTCCTGTCACCACTGGAACTGATTGTGCGGGGCTTTTCCTGCAGGGCCACCTGGAGCCGGGAAGGCCTCCCTCTTCCCCAAAACAAGACACCTCCCACCATTGTCAGGAAAAAACAACTTCCCTAAAAGCAGTGATGCACATCCGGGAAAGCCCGAGACTTGGGAGTCAGAAGACCCATGTTTCCGTTCTAGCTCTGCCACTAGCAAAGCCTGTTTCCTCATTTGTAAGATGGCGAGAGGGTACCAACCTTGCTCACCAACAGAATTGTTACTCTGAGGGCCAAGTTAAGTTGTATGTATGTCACTGAAAATCTCAAAGGGCCAGCAAATGAAAGGGGCTGTTAGTCTGCACCCAGAGCTGGAGCTGGAAGTGCAGATATTCCCGGGCGAGAGGAAACCTGCGTAGGCACCATGCTAGGGTGGGGCGGGCTGATTCAGTGGATGGGCTGGGAGCCCGGAGACTCCCACCCAGGGCCTTCCCTGTGCTCCTGGATCATTCGAATGGACCACGTTGCTCCTCTGAGACCTCCATTCTTCCCTCCAAAGCTGTCTGCGTCTCTAGATGGGGGGAGCGGAGGGGGGAGGTTCTCAGGAGAGCTCTCTATGATCTGTATAGCATGGAGCCTACCTGTGTTTCTCTGCCTACAGCTAGGAAATGAATGGAGAGTTCTCCTTTCCTCCTGGGTCTCCCCACTGGCCTGGGGCATGGGCTCAGCTGTATCAGAGCCCTGACAGCTGTCTCCTGGTCTGGCCTGCAGGTGAGTGCTTCCATGGCTGGCTGGAGCCCCTCCTAGCTCGCATCACCGAGGATGAGACAGCGGTGGTGAGCCCAGACATCGTCACCATTGACCTTAATACTTTCGAGTTCTCCAAGCCCATCCAGAAGGGCAGAGTCCACAGCCGGGGCAACTTTGACTGGAGCCTGACCTTCGGCTGGGAGGCTCTACCTGCGCATGAAAGGCAGAGGCGCAAGGATGAGACCGACCCCATCAAGTAAGGACCACGGCCTGGTGAGCCCCCGACCTGGCCTCCATGGTCTCAGACCCACCCAGTTCTGGGACCTGGGCCCTCTCAAGTCAACATTTGTTAGGTGCTCTGTCAGGCACTTGACATACTTTATTTAATCTTCATCCGCTATGGTCAGCCCGTTTTACAGGTGAGAACATTGAGGTTCCTATGACAAACAACTGGCCCCAGATCATGCAGCTAACAAAGGAGGGAGCAGGGGCACCCGTGCTGGCCTGTCTGACCCGACACCTCTGCTCCTGACCGTGTTACTAGACTGCTCACTCTTATCTGCCACTCACTGTGTGCCAGGCACTGGACTAAGGGCTTTACACTCTTCGTGCCATCTCTTCTTCCCTGCACGTACAAGGCCGTGACTGTGCTTGCAGAGGTGCTGAGACATAGTGGGTAGTGGCCATCCTTGTGTAGCCATTGTAATAAGAGGGGGCGGCGCGTGCTCCCAGGTCACTCTCCTGGGAAAGAGTGAAAACATTCACAGAATATAGACAGGTGTTCTGCAGTTTGCAGCTTGTTGCAGTTGTCCTGAACTTTTTTGGTAAAAGGCCAAATAGTAAATATTTCAGGTTTGCCAGCTACATAGTCTGTTACATAATATCCCTTGTTTGTGTTTTTTTTTAATTTTTTTAAGATTTTATTTATTTTTAGAGAGGGGAGGGGGAGAAAGAGAGGGAGAGAAACATCAGTGTGTGGTTGCCTCTTGCACACCCCCTATTGGGCACCCAGCCTGCAACCCAGGTATGTGCCCTGACTGGGAATTGAACCAGCGACCCTTTGATTCACAGGTTAGCACTCAATCCTCTGAGTCACACCGGCCAGGGTTGTTTGTGTTTCTTTTAAACAATCCTCTAAAAATGTAAAAGCTATTCTTTGCTGCAGAGCCTCACATGAGGCCAGGCCAGATTTGGCCCTTGGTCCATAGTTTGCCAACCCTTGAACTATCGGGTGGCTGTATGGAAGCTTACCCATTGTTTAACGGCCACCTAGGTTAACCTCCCCTCATACCCCTACCCTGTCTTTCCCTCTCCAATTGCCTGCCGGTGCTGCTGGAGACCACAAGTTTATTTTAACAAACGTCTCTGCCAAACTGAGTTGGGGAGTGACTTTTAGAGTATCCTGTTATTATCCACCACTGTTTCCCTATACTGGCCAGGAAACCTCGGGGTCAAATGAATCGATAGCTGGGGTGGAGGGAAGCAGAGGTAGGGGATGCAGTGAGCAGAGATAAGAGGGAAGGCCTGAAAGAAAGAGAGCTTGGGAGTTCCTCCCCTTCCACACGCCGAGATCCTAAGAAAACGCTGCCCAGAATCCAATGGAGAGGTCTCAGGTGGGTGCTACAGAGGTTAATCCCATGAAGCCTGAACAGCCCACGGCACCGTCTCCACAAGGAGAAGAAGCAACAGAAAGGGGAGAAGGGAAATGACAAGGCAGGAGGGAGAAAAGAAATGAGAACTGTTGGCCATCTGCCCATTTCACAGATGTCTTTTGTTGGTGTGTATGGCAACAAAGCCCCCATCGCCCAAGCTGGGAGCTAGGCACACAGTGGCACAGTCGGGGACAGGGCACCTGGCCACCACTCATCACTGACGTCCCGGACTCCAGTGTCCAAGGACCATACAGCTGGGAGATAAAGCCCCAGTGTTTGAGGGATGAATTTGCTCCCTGGTGGCATGCATGGCTTGCCCTCAGCACTGTGCACAGGAACCCTCAGCAGACGGTACCCTCCCATCCTCCACTCTGAAAGCTAAGGAGGCTGGGAGGTGGGATCAAGGACCCACAGGATCCTAAGAAGTAGGCCAGGAAATACAGGGTGTTGCCTGTTGGTTGTGGGTCTGCAGTGAGGTTCCCTGTGTCCTTGGAGGGAATTTGTCAGTGCCTTCTGGGTCAGAGAGACCTCTCAAAGCCAAGGGGCAGGCCCAAGTCTGGGAGACCCTCAGGAAGAAGTCAGTTAGGTCCAAAGTGCTCATCTGGAAGCCCAGGACTCTCTGAGCCTTCCTGGGCCTTCCTGGGGCTGGTGTGGAACCTCTGGGTCAGAACCAGGGACAGAAGGCCTGCGTGAGCATGAGGGTTTCCCAACTGAAATTTCCTCCAGAAAGCAGCTACAGGAGCCAACTGTAGGGCGCAAGGGCAGCCACAAGGTTAACAGCAAGGCCGGGCTCCTATGTAGTCACTCTGACAGATCAGCCCCGTAAATAACACTGAGGCAGCCGCTGCATGTGTAACGCACCGTGGTCTGCTCCAGGCTCTCGGAGATGGTATCTTCCTGCCTGTTTGTGTTGTATGAAGCAGCCACAGAAGAGGGCAGCAAAGCCCCATCCAAGCGAGCCTGCTCAGGCACAGCTGCTGGTTAGGTACCCTGCTGGAGGGTCCCAGGCTCCCCCAACCCCTACCCACACCTCCGCCCTTGGCCCAAGCAGCCCTGCCCCACCCATGGGCAACACAGAATCTAAATTCTAGGAATGAAGTGTTTTTGTCCATTTATCTTCATATGGGTCTGTGCCTCCCTACTTTTGTCTGAAAGCCAGAATCTTTTTTTAACCTCCGAATAGTACAAGTTGAGCTTGTGGTCATCTCATTTCCTATTCTGTTTCCAAGAGTTTCCTCTGTTCAAAACAGTGGCAGATTTTCCCCAAAGCTCATTCAGTGTTAAGCACCAGGGCTGGACTCTTAATAAAACCATGGCTTTTGGGGTCCCCCAAAGGGCCAGGGACCCTGAAAGAGAATGGGATCAGTCCAGCTCATAATATTCATTCATTCATGGGTTGAGTCCTATTTCCAAAAACAATTTCACATAGTTCCTAATAACCAAGTGTCTACTATGCTCTAGGGACTTTGCTGCCAAAAGGCAAACAAATGGTGTAGCTTCACCCTCTGCCAACAGACTGCACCCCCAGAGCATGGGGCCGTCTTTCTCAGCTGTGCACCTAGCACGGGCCCTGGGGCTGGTAGTTAGTACATCCTTGGTTGAACAAACGAATGGGTGCCTTTTAGACGAGAGTAATAAAAATCACAACTCTCCTTGACGTGATTCCTAGAAGGTAAAGAAGACACAATAAAAGCTCAGTAAACATTTGCTAAATGGACAGGTTTGTGGAAGAGGGGCTGCACGACCAGGAAAGGGGCTGGGGTAGGTTAGGGGTGTCAGCGGTGAGTCCACGCCAGGCTCCCCTGCCTCCTCCCCCAGAAGATGCACATGCTTCTCCCTCTGTCTCTCCAGATCCCCGACGTTTGCTGGTGGCCTCTTCTCCATCTCCAAGTCCTACTTTGAGCACGTCGGTACCTATGATAATCAGATGGAGATCTGGGGAGGGGAGAACGTGGAAATGTCCTTCCGGGTGAGAGTGAAGAGGGCTTCGAGGGGGGAACCGCAACACTCCCGGGGACAGCCTGAGAGCCTCTCAGGCAGCAGAGAAGCCACATCTGGAACTGAGCTTGCAAGGTGGCTGTTTCCTGCCGCGATGGCACTTTCCCTCCGACCTCTCCCCGTCGTCCCCAGCAGTAGGGCTTTGGGGGTCGGGTTGGACCGCGGGAAACAGGTTACGGGGAGGAACTCCTCAGAGAGAAGGGATAGTGGTGATAGAAATTAGACATCTGGGGGCTGGGGACATCTCTCATGGTGTCTATGGAAAAGGGTTAGGGCCAGATCAAGGGCTTAATGGTAGAGGACCCTGGAACAGATGAGTAAGTAGTCACTACCCTTTTTCTAGAAAAATTAGGTTCTCCTTTCCAGGTCAGAGGACACGAGCCCTGGTAGACTCTAGAGTTTCCCCACCCTGAGCTCAGAAAGCTCGTCCTACTGAAGGAGAAGGCGGTGGCCTGGATTCAGGTGGACCCCAGAAATCTGAGGGATTCCAGGAATAAGGCAAGTCAGGGATAGGTTAGGAAGAAAGGATTGCCTCTCGTGAAGTCTGCACCGGCTCCCATGCCAGTGGAGGGGTAATCAGTAAGTAAATGAGCTCGTTTATGAAGTCACCTATCACAGTGCCTGGCACATACTAAGCACATCTTTAATACTTGCTGTTACTATGGTAATGTATTTCTGTTGCTACTATACTAAAATGAACAACATACCTCCTAATGTAAAACCTAAAAAGAGAAGACACAGGTGGGAGAGCTCATACAGGAAGGTCACCAGTCACCATAACTCCGAGGGTTCTGGTCCAAGGCCCAGCCGTGAGCCTCTGACCTCTGTTCAGTCTCTCTCCTGGGAAGCTAGTGTGCTACAGTGATGACCACAGGCCACCTGGCAGGTGACTGTCCTTGCTATGATTAACGCACTAATGCTCAAGTTTCTAGTAACACCTGGGGGAGTGATAAACTCACATTTTCGGGTCAAAAAGCCTCGTGACCAGAGCTCAAGGTAGGTAGACAGACACAAAGTTAGTCAAACTGTCTTTTCTCTAACGTGGGCCCTGGTACCCTGTGGACCCTGCAAATTTCTGTTCGCTTAAATCAGAGTGCAGCAGTAGAGAGCTCAGGAGTGTGCCGTCATGGCCCAGGGAGAAGCCAGGTCACTGTCCTTTCTTCCAGGAGAGAAAACAGCATTTCCCTGAGTTCTTGGACCTGGGGTCTGGGCCTCTGGGAATAGAGCAGAGCTACTTTCAGGGAGATTATTGCCACGAGCCCCCTGATGGCCCCTTCTGCTTCCTCCTCTGGCAGGTGTGGCAGTGTGGGGGCCAGCTGGAGATCATCCCCTGCTCTGTGGTTGGCCATGTGTTCCGCACCAAGAGCCCCCACACCTTTCCCAAGGGCACCAATGTCATTTCTCGCAACCAAGTGCGTCTGGCTGAGGTCTGGATGGATAACTACAAGGAGATTTTCTACCGGAGAAATATACAGGCAGCAAAGATGGCCCAAGAGGTGAGAGGAAATGGTGCTCAAGAGGCGTCTGGATGGAAAGAAGTGCAGCATCCCAGACCCTGGTCAAGGGCTGAACGGTAGAGGCCCCCCCCTCATTGCTACCACCTACGGTTTACAAACCGAAGACCCGTGAGCTAGAGCCCAGGGAAGCTAGAGAAGGAGGGGAGGAGCCTTTGTGGTCCCTGCCTGGAGAGCCCCAGTGTCTTTCAGGAGGGAAGGGCAAGAAGACTGGGGAAAAGAACCTCTTCCAGGAGAACTGGCTTTACTCTGAGAGGCTCATACTGGGGCTGGGAGGAAACTGGGGAGTGACAGGAGATGAGGGAGTGAGGGGGCTATGGGTGGGGGTCCTGAAGCCAAGATGGGGTTTGGGATTAGATGTGAGGCTGGGTCAGTGGCTCCTACAGGTCCTGAGCAGGAATGAGCCTGAGACCCATTCTGGGAGACAGTGACCCCAGGAACTCAACTGCTTCCACCCAGACAAGAAGGTCAGAGTTAGTGGGACTGACCTTTATGGGGCTGGCTTCGTTGACAGAAATCCTTCGGTGACATTTCTGAACGACTGCAGCTGAGAGAACAACTACACTGTCGCAACTTTTCCTGGTACCTGCACAATGTCTACCCAGAGATGTTTGTTCCTGACCTGAAGCCCACCTTCTACGGAGCTGTGAGTCTTAAAAACCATTTTCGCAGAATCCCCTGGAGAAGCTCAGAACCACTTACCCCACAGAAATGACAAACAAGAATTTAATTATACTCTCCACACTCCTTTATCCAGAAGGAGGACTCTGGGGCTTCTAGAGATAGCTAAAATCCTTGTAAGAGAAAACCCAGAAGCAGTGGTTCTCACTCACCTGCATTAGAATCATCAGGAGGGAGTGTTCAGCCACAGGCTGCTGATTCACTAGGACTGGACATTTGCATTTCTAGTAAGTTCCCAGGTCTGGGGCTGATGGTCTGGGGAATCACATGCTGAGATTCTGCACTCATAAGGAAATTCCCACATGCTGAGGGCTCCTCTCAGGGACCTGGCAGCCTGGGAGGTTGCCCAGCCAGCCCTGGCCCAGCCTCTGGGCTCTGCATCTCACTTCGCTACTAACTCCAGGCATCTGGGTTAATGAGGAGAAGAATCAGGGGAGAAATCTAGTCATGCAAATGTGCTCCAGTCTGGGCCTGATACCACGAACTGCAAAACTCCTGACTGTGCTCTCCTGGGCCACCTCTCTGCTCGCTGTTCCACAGGTAAAGAACCTCGGCATCGATCAGTGCCTGGACGTGGGCGAGAACAACCGTGGGGGGAAGCCCCTCATCATGTACCCCTGCCACGGCCTTGGCGGCAACCAGGTGTGCAGCCCAGCCCCCTGGGGCAGGCTCAAGAGAAGCCTGTCTCTGGGCACCTCCTCCCTTAACGGGCCCCCTCTCTCCACTAAAAGCAGTCCTCTCCTAAGGTCTGGGGTGGGGAGGTCCAGGGAGAGGAGGAGATGCCATCCCTGCCCTTGGAAAGCTCCCAGTCTGAGGAAGAGCGCACGACATGGAGAGACAAGATGTGAATTCTGAATCAGGGACATCCGGAGGGCACTGGGTGTCAGTGCTGGGTGCTGGAGAGGGGCAGAGGGCAGAACTGTCCATCAGAGAGGCTTGCTGGAGGGTGCCATACCCTAAGTGATGTTAGGGTGAGTGTGGTAAGCTTTCCCTCACATATACACAACTTCTATCTTCAGTGCCTCCTCTGCCCAGAAAATACCAGTCATCCTACTACCCAAAAATTACCCCCAAACAACCACCTCCTGACATCTCAGTCATCTGGTATCCTGAAAATTTCCTCCATGCCCTACAATGCCCCAGCTCTTCCTGAGGAGTAACTAGTAACCTCCTGACCCCAGTCCCTCAGTCTGCCCTGAATGCTCAGCACTTGGTAAGGAAGAAGCACTTGAACCACAACTGAAGCTGTGTGTGTGTGTATGTGTGTGTGTGTGAGAGAGAGAGAGATTCTAAAGCAATTCCCTGTGTGTGTGTGTGTGTGTGTGTGTGTGTGTGATTCTAAAGCAATTCCCTGCACCACCAGCCTGCACAATGATTTCAGGTGGTGCATTGGTGAACCTTTTCCTTTTACTAATAATCTATTAGCAAAAAAAGAACTAGCATATTAAATACGTGACTTCACAAATAATGCTGAAAATGAAGCTAAGTTAAAATTTTAACTTCATAAAACATAGTAAGTAACTAGCAGTCTAGTCTAATCCAGATGCAGTTTTTAAAAATCCTGAAGGTGACCCATGAATTACTAATGTCCGGCCGCCCGCTCAGTCGCCTCCCCGGGAGGCCCCGTGATTGGCATCTCAGGGCGGACAGCTTTGGAAGGCGGTAGGAGAGCACTGCCTGTCCCTCACACCTCCTCTTACCTTGACCTCTAGTACTTTGAGTACACAACCCAGAGGGACCTTCGCCACAACATTGCAAAGCAGCTGTGTCTACACACCAGCGCTGGCACTCTGGGCCTTCGGAGCTGTCAATTCACTGGCAAAAACAGCCAAGTCCCTAAGGACGAGGAATGGGAACTGACCCAGGTAAGTCAGCCCCAAAAGCTCAGTATCAAGAATGTAATGCCTGATCAGGCAGTATCTTATGCATGAGATACCAGGGGCTGGATCGGCACAATGTAGAAAGCGTGGAGAGTGTGGGCTTGGTCACAGGCAGGGTTCCCCGGGCTTAAGAAATATTTGGTGATAGCTGGTTCTGGCTGACATAAAGATAGGGTCGGGTGTTATGGTCTGTGGCCAGCTGTGTTGTAGCTCAAATATTTTTAGACTGAACCTAAGGGACAAAAAACATGAAGAGTCACTCATGGCTCCTGCCTGGCCTGTGCGTGCCAGGCAGAAAGCTATGCACTCACACACATTGGCTTATAATATTTCAGAGGCTCTTTCCAAGTAGGCAGCGTCCCATTTCTACAGACAAGCCAACTGAAGCTCAGCACGTTTGTGACTGACCCAAGACCCGTAACTAATAAATGGGAGGCCTGAGATTCAAACCCGGATAAGTCAGACTTGAAAATGCAGATTCTTTCCATTACAGCATGCTGCTTCAGGATTTATAATGTAATTTCTACAGTGCTGAGCCCACACTAGCTACCCCTCTCAGTGAACCCCTCCACCCTCCTCTGTCTCAGTCACCAGTCCCTGGCTCAGGGGAAAAGGAACCTAACCTTGGGGCCACAGGGGAGGGAGGAGTCCACATAGGGTACGAGGCAGAAAGGGGAGGTGGGCATCAGTGGCTGGGTCTTTAAGACCAGTCACAGGGAGGAGGCAAGCCCTGAGAGCATTTTCCAGTTAGCTCGAGGTCCCTCCTCTATTCCAGCCATTCAGGCTGAAGCTGGGGGTGGGCAGCGGGCACCAGACACAGTGGAAACTCAGGAACACATCCCGTCAGAGTTACTAGAGGCTTGATCTGGTAGCACCGTCACAGGGCCGAGGCTGGGCTGACCGTTGGCTGTGGCATCTTCTAGGACCAGCTCGTCAGGAATTCAGGATCGGGTACCTGCCTGACGGCCAAGGACAAAAAGCCCGTCATGGCCTCCTGTGATCCCAGCGACCCCCGCCAGCACTGGCTCTTCGTCTAGGCCGCAGATCGCCCCGGTGGGAGTTCCCACGAGCCTCTCAGGAAACAGGGTCTGGGACCCTGATATTTGGGAACCCACGCATCAGCTTCTCTGCAGGCCTTAAAGATGGAGTTCCAAACCTAATTTCAGATGTTGAGGCAGGACCTCCTCCTCCTTGCAGCGACGCGGGGCCCATTTTCTTTATGCTGATGAAGAGACTGCGAGAACATGTGATCTTGGCCCAGAGCTCTCCTTCTGTCCCAGACATAGACTCCCAACGCAGAGAGAGCTCCTGGGACGGGCCTGAGGCAGCAATGCCGAATTCAAGGAGAGGACTCCTGCAGCCACGTCCTGCACCCCTGGTCACGTAGCGTACCCACAGAATCGGGTGACACCATGTACTCTAACAGAGATGCCTCTGTTAGGGGTCTACGAGCGTCTCCTTTGCTTATCGTGCCCCAAGTCTGTAGAGCCGTTTACTGAAAGTGCCCTGACAGGAGTCCTTTATCTTACTTCATCTGACAATAACTCTGAGAAGGGCAGGACAGGAACCGGCACCCCTTTACAGAGAAGGAAGCTGAGGCACAGAGGGGTAAAGGAGGGTCTCCGTAGCCTCGCAGCTAGTGGATGGCTGGAGCCAAGACTGAAGCTTGAACCCTGGAC
Organism: Tonatia bakeri; assembly: GCA_004024845.1. Taxonomy (NCBI): domain Eukaryota; kingdom Metazoa; phylum Chordata; class Mammalia; order Chiroptera; family Phyllostomidae; genus Tonatia; species Tonatia bakeri. The sequence goes on along the minus strand of PVIA01001468.1, from coordinate 81,106 downwards.
CAGGGCGCCTTCCACCACACCACGAGAACACTAAACCACTAGCCATCAGCCTGCCCCTTCTCTCTTCTCTCCCTTCTGGTCATGTCTGGCTAGCGGGTTTCCGGAAAGCTTAGAGCAGCGGAGCCGGGTGGCTGGGAGGGAGACCGTGGCGCTCATGGAGCCAGTGATTCTCAGGTTTAGGTCCCAGAACCCTTTCTGTAATGCCCCGTGTGTAATGTGATGAAGGGCAGAGCAGCCCTGGGTGAAACTGAGGGTGGACGAGGGCAGTGCCCATCAGCCCCTGACCTTCTAAAATTCTCTAAGACACTTTGAAGACTGTCATTTTAGCCCAGGCTTATCACTTTCCTATTATAAAACCGAGGGCAAATAAGTGAAGTAATTTGCCCAAGGCCACACAGCAAGGCATTGACAGCCCTGAGGGAGGGCCCAGATAAGGCCCACAAGAGCCTTGGGAGCCTGAGGAATCAGGGACAGTGTATACTCACATGTGACTGCGTGACTGGCCTTGTCTGCTGTGCTCACATGAAGTCCCCATGCGGACCACTCCTGACAATGCCTGTCAGCTCTTTTCCCAGCAACTTGGACTCCACACACACAGACACAAGTCCTTCCAGGTCTGACTTTCAGCAGCAGGCTGTCACCTCTGGCATCGCCACGTGAGGGCGCCGTGGGACCACAGCTGCCTCATTCCCAGCAACTCATTACTGCACTCTGCTAAGCTCCCTGAAGAGCCCTGCAGAGGAAACACTTTGGAGTAGCTCACCCAAAGGGGGAAGGCATAGCCTCTCCCAGGATGTGGCCTGGAGTGGGAAAGGGGAAAGGTCTTTTCCTGAAAGAGAAGAGAGTTGGATGTGAGATCCCCAGGGAAATAAAGGTTTTATGACATTGGCATTGGATTCTTCTTTGACCTTTACTGTTCCTTAGCTGATCCGTTTGGAGAACCAATTGATTCAGGCTGCGAAGAACTGCACACATCTGAAGAGGTCTGTCACAGACACTGGCTCTTGTTCCCAAACAACCCTTGGCCCCCAGCTGAGCCTCCATACTGGGTGTCAAGGCCATGTAGACTTGAGGAGCTGTAGAAGGAGGCTCTTCCCCTGCGGAACTCACACTCTGGCTGGGGAAGCAGAGATGCAAGCAAGTCGAGGAGTGTTCAGAGAGATGCTGGCTGTTTCAGAACACTTCTCCCACTTCGGGGAGTCAGGGAAGGCCTTGCCAAGATGGTGATGCTTGACTTGAGACCTCAAAGGATGAGTCCTCAGGTGGGAAGGATTCACTGAGCAAAGACCTCATGCGAGAAACGATCTAGCACGAGAAGAGTCACAGAAGGGCAGAGGCGCAAGTGGGTCTGGGAAGCCAAGAGGACATCAGGGCAGGGGAGCAGTGGGTGCAGCAGCTGGAAGATGAAGACCACAGTGTGACCCTCAGGGGCACTTGTGCCTTCATAAAATATATATAAATTATGTTTTATAGTTGCGTTGGTATAAAGATGACTATAATCCAGGCTGATGGTATTAATCTTATGTCTTCTGATTTTAAATAAACTAAAACATTTTTGTGGGCCCTGGGGACTGTGCCCACTGTGCCTGCTGGGTGAGTCCACCCTATATGACAGGGGTGCGGGGCCCCATTGAAAAGGCCTGCCAATGTCATGCCAATAAGTCAGCTAAGTCATAGGGAGCCACCATTCCTAACTCCAGTCCTAGCCCTACTCTTGGTTGCATTAAACACCCGATTGTTTATCAGGCAGTATTTGCCATTTATCCAGTATCTCTCACACAGCCTATAACATCACCCAACAGCTCCCCAGTCCAGTCTCATGATCTATGCCCAACCAAGGTGCCCTGGTGTGATTCCTCACCCTACCCCAAAGCAGCACAGCCTCTCTCGGCAGTCAGTTCAGAGTAACTCACAGGAAGTGAGAGACGCAGCGGAAGAGAGACCAGACCACATGACATGCCTGCAGAGGAGGCCCCGGTGTGGGCTGAGGAGAGGACTAGGGAAGGGAGGTGGTTAAGAGGAGGGAGAGAGCACTGACAGGTGGTGGGAAGGCTCAAGAAACCAGCTTCTCGGCCTCTTTTTAGCCGATGCGGGCCTTGCCCTAGCCTGACATCTGCACTCTTCCTTAATATCCACCCTTCCGACCATTCTCAGAGCTCACCCGAAACCGTGAAACTGATGCTGGCCCTGCACTGCTATCTCCTGGCTCTACAGGCCTCTTACCTTTCTTAGCTGTTCCCTTTTGGCGGTCTATTTCCCACTGAAAAGTACTGGTGCCATTGCCAAAAACAGCTAACTGCCCCAGAATTTATTATTTACTTATTTTTAATTACAAAGTAATTCTGTAGAGAATACACAAAAATATGAGTTTAAAAAGTGAAATTTATCTTCACAATGCTGTCATACCCATCAATTCGTTCTCTAGATGTGACACCTTTACATCTTGGTGTAAACACTTCCGTACAAATACACGTGTACACAATACCATGTTGTTTGCAACTTGATTTCTTTTTTTAAAGATTTATTTATTTATTTTTAGAGAGAGATGGAAGGGTGGGAGGAAGAGGGGGAAAGAAACATCGATGTGAGAGAGAAACATCAATTGGCTGCTTCTCGTATGCACCCCAGTTGGGGACCAAACCTGCAGCCCAGGCATGTGTCCTGGTCGGGAATCAAATTGGAAACCTTTTCCCTTATGGGATGTTGCCCAGCCAACTGTCCTTGACATTTAATATATCAAGGACATCTTTTCATGTCAGTTTATTTAAATCTAACTCATTCTTTTTAAAAGGTACGTAGTACTCCATAATATGGTTAAATCCAATTTCTTTCACCTTTCCTTACTGATGAACACTTAGATTTCCCCCAATTTTGCATCAAATTTTTGTGACAAACTATACTGTAACCCACATTCTTGTACATTTATTTTTGTGCTTGTGTGTATTTCAAAAGGATACATTCCTAGAGTTAGAATTGCTTAGTCAGAAGAAATGCAGTCCCTTGACAGTTAAGCCAGACTTCTGGTCTAGACGATGGGGGAGGTAAATGCTGTGCTCGCCCCCCTCCATGGCCACATAAATTACGACTCAATTATGGAACAACCACCTGAATCACCTGGAGACTAGCTGAACAGAACTCCTGCGACTAAAAATATAAAGAAGAAGAACCTGCTCGGAGACTAGCAGAAGGGTGGAGACAAGGCCCCACACCCATGTGTGGCCGTTAAACACTGGTAGGGATGCCCTGCTGTGGAGGTCCCCCCACTGAGGAGCAAGGGGTGCGAGCACCACCCCAGGCTTTCCAGCCCAGATCGCCAGTGCTGGAAAGAGGAGTCCTCAGCATAGCCAGCTGTGAAAATCAGCAGTGGTTCAGTCCTGGGGAAATGCAGGATTGCTATAGACCCAGGGGTCCTCTTAAAAGGCAAGCTACCACATGCAGAGTTCAAAACACTGTTTACAAGGATATCTGATGAGCTTAGGTGAAGAACAAATTATCTCAGTGAGAACTTCAACAAAGAGATAGTAAGCGTAAAAAGGAGATTAGAAACATATAAAAGAACCACTCACAGATGAAGAATACAACTGAAATGAAGGCTACATTAGATAGAATTAACAACAGATCAGATGATGCAGAGGACCAAATCAGCAATTTGGAAGACAGTATAGCTGAAAACACCCAATCAGAACACCAAAAAGGAAAAAGAATAAAAAAGAAATAAGGTCCCTGACTGGTATGGCTTAGTGGATTGAGCGCTGGCCTGCAAACCAAAGGGCCACTGGTTTGATTCCCAGTCAGGGCACCTCCCTGAATTTCAGGACAGGTCCCCAGTGAGGGGCATGTGAGAGGCAATCACACATTGATGTTTCTCTCCCTCTCTTTCTCTTTCCTTTCCCCTCTCTCTAAAAATAAATAAGTGAAATTGTTAAAAATGAATGAACAGAATAGAAGTAATATTAAAAGATATCACTAAAAATACCTTTTTTTTACAAAAGAGAATTCTCACTGACAAGGCAAACATATAATAAAAGCAGTGGATCAACCAACACTAAAGCGAGTACAAAGGTTAAAAGGCAAAAGCTGAAAGATCACATGTAATTGCAAATGTAAATTAAGGAATACGTGCAAACACACATAAAAGAAGTTTTAAAAAATGACAACAAAAACATAAACATGGAGGGCTTCAGTAAAAATGGCAGTGATTTTAGAAAGTATTCAAACTTAAGTGACCATCATCTTAAAATATACTACTATAAACATAGCCTGGCGTATATATAAAAAGCACATGGCAACCACAAACAAAAACATCTACAAGACATTTGCAAGAAATAAAGAGAAAGGAATCCAAACACAACACCACAGAAAGTCATCAATGTGCAAGGACATAAGAAAGGAATAGAGAAGGATTACAAAAACCATCAGAACACAATGAATAAAGTGGCAGTAAGTGCATACCTATTGATAAGCACTTTAACTGTAAGTGGATTACATGCTGCAATCGAAGGAAGAATGGATGAAGAAGTGGCATGCAGACACAAGGAGGTATTGCCTGGCCACAGAAGGAATGAAATCTTACCACTCGTGCCAGCGTGGATGGACCTAGAGGGAACTATACCAAGGGAAGTAAGTCAGACCGAGAAAGACAACACCATATGATTTCACTTTTATGTTTAATCTAAAAACAAAATAAGTGAACAAATAAAACAGAAATAAGCTCATAGATACAGAGAACAAACGAACGGTTGCCAGATGGGACTGGGGTTGGGGGCTGGGTGGACAAGCTGAAGGGACTAAGAAGTACAAATTGGCAGTTACATAACAGTCACGGCAAGTCACGTCCAGCACAGGGAACACGGTCACTGGCATCATAACGACTACACGTGGTGTCAGGTGGGTGCAAGGTTTATCTGGGGGAATCACTTTTTTTAAAAAACCCTCACCCAAGGACGTGCTTGTTGATTTTGGAGAGAGGGGAAGGTAGAGAGAGAGGGAGAGAAACATCCACAAGAGAGAGAAACATCAATCAGTTGCCTTTCCCACTCACCCAGACGGCAACCAGACGGCAACCAGACCCACCACTCAGACACGTGCCGGGGCCAGGAATTGAACTCACACCCTTTTGGTTTACAGGACAAACGCTCCAACCAACTGAGCCACACCAGCCAGGGCTGGGGGGATCCCTTCTAAAGTTATCTAAATGTCTAACTACTATGCTGTACACCTGAAACTAATATAACATTGAATGTCAGCTATAATTTTTTAAAAAAGATTTTTAAAATGTTAAACTTAAGCCAAAGCCACTACACCTGCCCCTAACTGTAAGAACAAAAAAGAGTGTGACCTGCACGGGAGACGATGCGGAGCATGTCTCGCATTCGTCTTGCTGCGTAAGTCGGAAGTCGAAGCGAACGCCTCAAGGGCCACTGGAGGAAGATGGCGGTGGAGTTGCGTGTCACCCAGGAGGAAATTAAGAAGGAACCAGAGAAGAGAGAAGCCAATCGACCGGGAGAAGACGTGCCCTCTGCTGCTCCGCGTCTTCAGCACCAACAACGGGTGCCCCCACCGCGTGGATGAGTTCTCTGGCCTGGCGGGAACGTGCCTTCCAGCGAGCTGCAGATCTGCACCTGGATGGATGCCGCCTTAAAAGAGCTGACTAGTTTAGTAAAAGAAGTCTACCCAGAAGCCAGGAAGAAGGGCACACACTTCAATTTTGCCATTGTTTTTACGGATATTAAAAGACCTGGCTATCGAGTAAAGGAGATTGGCAGCACCATGTCTGGGAGAAAGGGGACTGATGATTCCATGACCCTGCAGTCGCAGGAATTTCAGATAGGAGATTATCTGGACATAGCAATCACCCCTCTGAATCGGGCACCACCTCCTTCAGGGCGCATGAGGCCATATTAAATTTTGTTGACTATTTCTTTACTTTTCATTCATTTATGTAAAATAAAATTATGCTTTCATTCCCTTCATTATTGCCAAAAAAAAAAGAGAGAGAGAGAGATTAGGTAGATTAGGTGCTGATTAGGAAGGTGTTAAATGCAGTCCTGAGAAGTCTGGTTTTTGAGTTCATACAGATTGGACTTCTCTGGGCGAGACCACGGGTATAGAGATGGGCATGATATTGGCCCTGCCCTGAAAGGCCCACTTTGGAGTATGTGATGTTAAGGGGCAACCTAAAGGTTACCCCCACCGAGGAGGCCCTGACTTGCAGAGGAGTCCAACCTGAGGCCTGCGGGCCACATGCAGCCCAGGACGGCTGTGAATGAGGCCCAACACAAGATCATAAATTTACTTAAAACATTACGAGCTTTTTCGTGATTACCTGTTGCAATGTATTTAATGTGGGGCCCAAGACAACTCTTCTTCTGTTGTGGCACAGAGATGCCAAAAGGCTGGACACTCCTGCTGAAAGCCTTCGTAAACTCCTCACCCTAGATGAGGACTGGATGAGGACTAGAGCTCTCTCCTCGCTCTCCAAAGGGGCAGGGATGTGGCAGGAGGATGACAGAAGAGGCCCTGGTTCTCCAGTCCAGCTCGCCCTCCTCCCCAAGCTCTGCCTTGTGTTAGAATGTCTATCGGACTGGAGAGGGAGCCCTCCAGGCTACCCGAGCATCATAGTGCAATTCTCCTGAATAGCTCAAGGACCTGAAAAGGCAACCTCAAACTCCTTCTAACAGCTTTTTCCAGCCCACCCCTGCCCCTGCAGGCATGAAAACTGGAGTTCTGGAGTTCTCGGGACCTGGTGACTTTGCTGCTTCCCTCCAGGCTTCCCAGCTTCCTGGCTTCCCTCTGCCTGAATCCCCCAGTCACCTGCTCCCCCCACAGTCACCTACTCTGGGGCCTCCCCACCCACAGTCCGCTGCCCACCTCCAGGCACAATGCAGTTCCCTCTTCCCTCTTCTACTGACTTTGCTGGGCACAGCCTTTCATCTTCTGCAGGGTGGGCCCGCTCCTCACCTCTGCTCCCCCTACCCTCAGCAGTCATAATCCTCAACTTATCTCCCTATCCTGAGAGCTCCCTCTTCTAACCCTCCCCACATTCTGCTCTGGGAGGTCTCTTCTTGGCTCTCCATCTTGTCTCCCCAAACCTGTTTCTTAGTTCCCTCTTCCACAAGAGTTCTCTCCACAGCACCTACTTTGCCATGGCCTCCCTGCATTTACACCTGTGTCTGCGTGTGTACAGGCCTACGGACACGTCCCACCTCCCTCTTCGCACAGGGAGGTGTTTCTGCCCCTTCCTTCCCTTGCCAACCACTCCTCCCTCCTCCGGTCCCCTGTGCCCCCACCTCCCAGTGCACAGGAGGTCCCTGTGCTTGGAGTGCAACCGAAGACAGCGAGATGGTGACAGAGTGTGAGGGGAGCACCCTGAGAGAAAAGCCGGTCCTGATGCTCCATCCTATTTCTGAAAAAAAAGTTTGTTGAGGCCCTGACTGGTGTGGCCCAGTTGGTTGGGCTTCATGCTGCAAATCAAAAGGTTGCTGGTTCGATTCCCAGTCAGGGCACATGCTTGGGTTTCGGGGCAGGTCCCCAGATGGGGGCATGTGAGAGGCAACCAGTTGATGTTTCAACCTCAAAGTTTCCTCCTCTTTCTCCCTCCCTTCCCCTCTCTCTAAAAATAAACAAATAAAATCTTTTTTTATAAAAGAGTTTGTTGGATGCTTTTCAACCAAAAGCAGGTGATTAATTCTGCCCTGACCTTGTTCTGTCTTTGAACAACAGATAAATTAGTTTACCTGAAAAGAAATCTTTTCATTTGTGTTTCCATGTCACCTGTGAGTTTCCCTGCCTTCCACCCGCAGCCCTGCCAGCTGGCAAGAGGAAGGTCAGCAGAGCTGCCGATAAGAGGAATATAAAGAGGGCTTGGTTCATGGTAGGCAAGGGGCAGTGGTCTACTCCACAGGCAACATGCTGAGCTTTCTGGTCTTCGCCACCCTGGTCCTTTATGGTGAGTGGGCCCTGTGGCCAGAGTTCTAGGGCGGGGATTTGAGCGGGAAGGTCAGAAAGCTATTCCTAAGCCCAGGCCTGCTCTCCACTCCAGGGCGGGCAGGAGACTCTGCCTGTGAGTCTAGCAAAAGTCTCACTCTCCTGGGGCCCATGATAGGAAAGGTTGGGGCCACTCTCCACGCAGGCCCCGCAGGAAGCAGAGAGGAGACTCTTCCAGGGGCCCGGGCCTTCCTCCCGTCCCCACTGACAGGGAGACTCCTCAGCAGGTGTCTGGCTGGGGTGAGCACTGCTGTCCCTGCCCCTGGAAAATCCTGCCAAAACGCTGTTTGGGGAGGGGGTCAGGGAAAGGGGGGGTCCCTTCAGGCCAAGGGATGACCCTGAGCAAGGCTGAGACCACAAGAAGCCTGGTGATTTGAAGCAAATCCTTCACATCATGCCAGGGTTTTGGGGACGCCCAGGGACAGAGGAAGGCACTCAGACTCCCTTGCTTTCAAGGGGGGCTCAGAGAACCCACAGCTGGGCCCCTCGTTTGCCAGGGAGGGACTGTGAGTTTGCTGACAAAGCACAACTGCTCCCCTCCACCCTGTCCTGGGCTGACCCCATGCTTACTCATCACTCACTCTTCTTTTGCCCCACAAAGGACACAGCACCCAGGACTTTCCGGAAACCAACGCCCGGGTAGTTGGAGGGACTGAGGCCCGGAGGAATTCCTGGCCCTCTCAGGTGAGTGTTCCTTTTCAGCCCCAGACTTCCGATAAAGAGCTGCCCCAGTCACCAATACACAGCATGACGTGTTTGTGTACATCCTTAGCAACAGGAAGCTCTCCAACTGCCTGGGTTCTGGATTTTAAAGATGCATGGGACCAGGCTTAGCTGATTTTTCTTGATGCAAAAGGCCTGAAGAAGGGAATTTAAGCAGTGACCACACTCATTTTCCCAGGCATACCCCTGAACACACATCACACTGACATTCCCTGTGACACCACCGGACCACGTTAACGAGACTGTGTGCCAGGGCCGCACTTCAGGCTCCGTGTGCCCTGACACAGACACAGACACACACACACACACTTGCACCCCTCCACACAGCACGTGTCACCCATTTAAGTGCACTACCGCCCCCAAGTAGGGCATGTTGCTTATCTGGCTATTTAAAGAGTTTCCAGTTTCATAATAGGACAGCTAAGCACTGATTTATGCAATTCTAAATGTGCAAAACTGGCAAATTGAGAGGAATCACTGCAATTAGAATTAAATTCCATTTACAAAAGTTTGAGCCCTGGCTGTCAGGAGTAGAACTGCTGTGTAATGCGAGGCGCCGGAAGAGAAGACTTGAACTGATAAACATGAACATTCCAGTGGTATCCTAAATATCCCCTGCAGTAGAGAGACAGGGTACACCTTGAAAGCATTGGAGGGGAAGCTCCAAGACCTAAGCTCATGGGTCTTAGTTAATGAAGTAAGTCCATAGCTACATTTCCTTCCCAAGAGGAAATGGAAGTAGAAGGACCTGGGTTCTCAGCCCTTCATGCAGCCTAGAGTAGGGGGCCAAATGCCCTCTGTGTGCATGCCTTTACCTCCCCCTGCCACCCATACACAGCAGATGTCACCAAACAATGGAGCGTCTTTCCTGCCGCCAACCCCAGACCATCTAGCACCCTTTCTCACCAGCACCCCAAGTAGCCACTACCGACCAATTCAGAGCAATTGACAGGTCGAATGAAACCTATTTGCCATCTCTAGCCCAGAAAGCTGGAGAATGTTTTGAGGGATGGCAGGAATTTAAGTGGGTAACATATGGTTTGGGGCAAAGCCTTTTAGAAAATACCACTTATTCTTTCTCTTTCTTCCTTCCCCATCTAGATTTCCCTCCAGTACCTGTCCGGAGGTAGCTGGTACCACACCTGTGGAGGGACCCTCGTCAGAACCAACTGGGTGATGACAGCCGCTCACTGCGTGGACAGGTGAGAAAACGCAGACCAGCTTTTGTGAGGCCCCGGTGCTTTGGTGGGGGAGAGTCTGGCCCTTCTGGAGGCATCTGTGTCTTTGACCACTCAGGGCAAGACTTGAAGGGGCTGTTTGGGGGCCTGTGGGAAGGGAGTGGAATATAGTGAAAAGTACAAATTCTGGCATCAGAAAAGTCCAGCTTCAAATCCCATTCCTCCTGCTTCCAGCTGTGTGGTCTTAGATGACCTATTTAGCTTCTCTAAGTCCTCATTCTCTTATTCCTAATGTGGGTAATAACACCTGCTTTGTGGAGTTATTGTGAGGGTTCAGTAAGTGAATATTTAAGTGTCCAGTCATGCCTAGCTGGCAACATTTTCCAGAAGGAGCAATGGTTCTCATTTAATGGTTCTCACGTATCGGAATCACCTGGAAAGGCAAGATTGCCGGGCCCCATCCAGCAGTTTCTGACTTGGCAGGTCCAGGTTGAGGCCTGATAATCTGCATTTGGAACAATTTCCAGGTTATGCTGATGCTGCTGGTCCAGGGACCATGCTTTAAGAATTACTGGTCTGGAAGTTTATACTTTCTTCAAAATCCCTCTGTGGGCCAAAAGCCATTATTTCATTTATGCTCACCATACCTCGCTCAGGTTATGGGATATTCAGTTTATGATATTTAGTTTAATAAATGGGAATATGAAGTTGATGGTAGTTTTTTGTCACTCCCACAAGTTAGTGAATTGGGAAATGAGGGAGCTTGTTACTTCCTCACCATCCAGGGCTTTTCATCCTCCCTCTGCCTGGGCCAGCCAACACGGGTTCCTGTCCTAAGCTGGCTTCCCAACTTCTCGCTAAGGGGGGAAGAGAAGGCTTGAGCACCTTGGCTCACTCGGGGCTTCCTTCTCTCTCTCCAGCCAAATGACGTTCCGTGTGGTGGTGGGAGACCACAACCTGAGCCAGAACGACGGTACCGAGCAGTACGTGAGTGTGCAGAGGATCGTGGTGCATCCATACTGGAACAGCAATAACGTGGCTGCCGGGTAAGGACAAGGCTGGGCTGGCCTTGGGCCGGGAGGTGGAGGACTGACCGGCTAGCAACAGGGCTTCTTCGGCTTCCTTCGCATTCATCCAGAAGAACTTTGCGAATTTAGATTTTGGAGAGCTTGAGAATTGTTGAAGGTTTTTGGTATTTATTTGATCTAGGCTGGATGGCGTGAGTGGGTCACCTGAAGCTCCTTCTCTGCAGAGTTTAATATTTCTATTTTTACAGTTATTTATTATTCATTTTATGGCGTAGACTCCATCAGCAAAAGTAAATTTCTTAAAATGAAGCTTAAGTGAGAAAACTCCTCCCAGACTGAGCTGTACACTTTTGGAAAAGAAGTAGTTAAAATGGTGGTCAGTTCTTTAGAATATGGGTGTTGGGGTCGGCTCAAGTCATCCGCATATTTCTGCAGAGCTTTCAGAACCACACAGATTTTTACGTCTTTCTTCCCAAGAACTCTTCCCTGCTACCATCTTCACACCACTCTGCTCCTCCCTGATTCCCCTCTTATAACTGGACGGTGTAATAAGCTCCACCCCCAGAGCTGCAGGAGTCAGAGCTAGACTACAGCACAAAGACCTCACCAGCGGGTGCTGCTGTTAAATACACGATGTCCTAACAATCCAAATGTATAATGCATCGAGTTTGAAACTTAGCAAGTCAGCCCCTTTCTTCTTCAAAATCGTTGTTTCCCAACTTTGTGGGGACACAAAGGCTCGGCGAGGGCCTGCCCCTGCACTGACCTGAAGAACGGCCTGGTCCTGCACTGACCTGAAGAACGGCGAGTGAGCAGTCTCTTCCCTCCCGCAGCTATGACATCGCCCTGCTGCGCCTGGCCCAGAGTGTTACCCTCAACAGCTACGTCCAGCTGGGTGTGCTGCCACAGGAAGGGACCATCCTGGCTAACAACAGTCCCTGCTACATCACTGGCTGGGGCAGGACCAGAAGTAAGTTACCTACATGGACACCACCCATAGGGTACAATTTTCTGTGGTCCTAGGTATTCATAGCCAGAGACCAGAAACCAAAGGAACCAGAAATAAAATAACTGGGACATGAAATCAAAGTAAGACCAGGCCGTGGAATCAAGTCAGAGATTCATAGACTCATAACTCAAACAAACAAACAAAAAGTAACATGCAACTTAGAGAGTGGGAAGTACCAGCCTTTCATTTTATACATGAGGCAACTGAGGCCCAAAGAAATGAAAGACCTTGTACAAGTACACATGACTCGTTAGCTGGGACCCAAACCCCGGTATCCTGGCTCCCACTTTGGTGGTTGTTACCCCATTGCACTGCCGCCATAGACAGTCCCTGGGCTTTGGGTTGGAGTGAAAGACCAGCGGCAGCTGTAGGGTTGGAGGAGTCAAGGCAGAGGAGGCCTCAGCCTCCTTCTGGTCATCACGGGAGGGTTTCTGGTAGGGAACGTCGCTCAGACAACAAGGGAAGGTGGGAGAGATTACAGCAGAGGCAGTTAAGAAGGGCAGAGACATGGGGCCTGACCTGAAAGTCTCTGGGCCACCAGGCAGCGTGTGAGCTCCGGCAGAGAACAAGGCCTCCTATGAGCAGCCAGTGTACTGGAAGGTCTGGAGCTGAGAGACGTACTTCTCATCCAGCTCTGCTCTCAGTTCATTTGATGTCATTGTGGTTCAGTTTCATGGTCTTTAATATGAAAGGGTTGTAAGGATCCAAAGAAATAATTCATGTGAAAAGGCTCTGAAAAGTTAAAGACCCAGATAAAGAAAAGCTGCACCAAGTTCTTAAGAAATGGAAACAAAGGAGCACAGTCCCGGTCCTGCTTCACGTGGTTAACAGTGTGAAGAGAAAGCAGGACAGGCAGATATGTTACCAGCAAATAATTCTAGTTACTTAACTAAGGTATCCATGAGTTAAAAAAAAAAAAAAAAGCAGGAGTGGGATTGGTTGTTTAATCAAGGATGACTCCCTGAAGGAAGGGGCCTGTAGATTCCATATAAAGAGAGAAAAAAGGGGAATCTATGACACGCAATGGGCAGAGAGAAGGAGCTTGCCCTGAGTTCAGCATTCATTAGAGCTTGGGAAGGTTTGGGAGGATGTGGAAGGTTTTCCCTTGGACAGCAGCTGGGGCTGATCTGCAGTGTTGTGTGTCCTGTTCAGCCAACGGTCAGCTGGCCCAGACCCTGCAGCAGGCGTACCTGCCCTCCGTGGACTATGCCACCTGCTCCAGCAGCTCCTACTGGGGCTCCACTGTGAAGAACACCATGGTGTGCGCTGGAGGAGACGGAGCGCGCTCTGGATGCCAGGTGAACACTTGCAGGAGGTGTCACAAGTCCCGCCCCAGGTCCCTCCCCTCTCTGCCTACCACCCCCACCTTTCCTCACCCTGTTCCACCCCTACTCACACCCCATATGCAGACTCAACTTTCTAGTCTGGTTTCTGAATGAGAATGATTCTGTGCTAGTAACTCTATGCTCACAGGATCTCAAAGTTGAAAGAACTTTAAAATGCATCTTGACTAGTATCCCCGCCTCAGAAACTTGTGTGGGGCCCAGCATTTGTGTGGGTATGTATGTGTGTTCTTTCGAATTTGTTTGTGACCTAGATTTTTTATGGCGGCAGCGGGGCTGGGCCTGGAGTAATGCCTGTCGCTTTGTACAAGGTAGCTCCCTCCCGTCAGTCCCAGTTATTCTGGTGGCTCCTCCACTACCACCTTTTCACCCGATTAGTATTTACAGCCAGCCACACACACAGGTGACTGCAGTAGGGGAAAGTGCACAAAATGGTTTCATATTAGTTTATGTTTATAATACATGGAATCTTATTTATTTATATAATAAGTAGATCAATCAGCAATATACCAGCTTACAGATTTCTTAATGCCATTCAGCAAATGCTCTCAATTCTCTACTCAGTAAAATGTGCACTGTGCTGAGCACTAAGGATACAAAGATAAATCAAACTCAGTGGAGGAATGGGAAAAGCAGTCATATGATAGAACACTGTAATACAATATGGTTAAATGATTTTTTCTTTTTTTAACTGTTGTTCAAGTACAGTTGTCTCCATTTTCCCCCACCACTCTCCCCCACCCCAGCCATCCCCACTTCCCACCCTTGATCCTACCCTGCTTTGGTTTTGTCCATGTGTCCTTTATACATGTTCCTGAAAACCCTTCTCCCTTTCTCTCCCATTACCCGCTCCCACCTCCCCTCTGGTTACTGTCAGTTTGTTCTTAATTTCAATGTCTCTGGTTATATTTTGCTTGGTTGTTTGTTGTGTTGATTAGATTCCACTTATAGGTGAGATCATATGGTATTTGACAACACGGTTAAATGTTATAGTAAAGATATGCATCAGGTGATACGGGCGTACAAAAAATAGGTACTTACCTCCATCTGTTGGGGTCAGAAAAGACTTGCCTTCCCTGAGAAAGTGGAGTCTGTAGTGAGTCCTGCAGGTTAAACAGGAGACAGAGGGAAAGACATTCAGAGAGAGGGAACAGCATGAAGAAAGGCGTGGCCCAAGAACTTAGGTAAAGCACATGGAGGATTGTAAGGTGTTCCCTACAACTTGCTGTAGCAGAGATCGAAGCCCACAGCCTCCAAATACAGCCTGTTGCCTGTTTTTGTTTGGCCTATGAGCTAAGAATGGTTTTTACATTTTTAAATGGTTGGGGGAGGGGATAAAACAATAATATGTCATGACAGATGAAAAATATAAAATTTCGACGTTCATGGAAAATATTTTATTGGAACACAGCCATAGTTGTTTGTTATATGTTATTTACGGCTGCTTTCGCAGAACTGAGTAAGTTGTAACAAAGACTGAATGACCTGCAAAGCCTAAAGTATTTACTAATTGGCTTATTACAGAATGTTTGCTGACCCTTTGGGCTAGAGTGTAAACTCTTCCCATACTAGGGAATGTCAGCAGGTGGCGCTGGGGGCAACAGGAGCCACGTGATTTAGGGCTTCAAATGTCATGCGGAGGACATGAACTTTATCACTCAGATACTAGGAAATTATTGAAGAGTTTTAAATGGAAGAACAGCATAATCAGATTTGTCTTTTAGAAGCACTCTCTGATGACAAGATAATCACGAAGAGGTCAAGATTGGCAAGGAGACAAGTTAGGAGACTGTTGTAATTGTCCAGGCAAGAAATGTAAGGGCCGGAATCGGGGCAGTGGAGAAGAGGAAAGGAGGAAGATATGGAATGAATTACAGGAACTTGGCTTAAGTGATTTGGGAGAGGGTTTTGCTCCCTCAAATGAGACAGTATCAGCCCTGACCAGTGTCGCTCAGTTGGTTGGATGTTGTCCCTCAAAGTGAAAGCTCACTGATTCTATTCCTGGTCAATGCGCATGCCTGGGTTGCAGGTTTGGTCCCCTGTGTGAGCGAGTAGGAGAGGCAACTGATTGATGTCTTTCTCCTTCCTTTCCCTTCTCTCTAAAAATAAATAGAACCTTTTAAAAAATAAGATAAGATTGATAGGATTTTGGAGGAAAGGTGATAAGTTTGGTTCTGGATAAGTTGAGTCTGATATCCCTGTGGGATTATTCAGGTATAGTTAATTAGATATAATTAGATATAAAGACAGTGTAAACTTGGAGGGGAGAGCTGGGCTACAGATACCCTTAGTAGCAAATGAGACCTCCTTTGGTCCCCAACCCATGGGGAAACTTCTAGAAAAAAAAAAAAACAACAACAGTGAGTTAGAAGAACTGTGATAACATAAACACTTGAGTGTTTCAGAGAGATAGGTGAAAGACAAAGAACCCATAAAGATCTAAGAGGGATTAGAGGCAAGAG
The DNA here is from genome assembly GCA_004024845.1 of Tonatia bakeri. Classification (NCBI taxonomy): domain Eukaryota; kingdom Metazoa; phylum Chordata; class Mammalia; order Chiroptera; family Phyllostomidae; genus Tonatia; species Tonatia bakeri. The sequence continues at coordinate 65,377 of PVIA01001468.1, read as the reverse complement.
AAAAAGAAGGGTTTTATAAAACCTCAGAAAGTACTGATAGGTCACACATACCAGCCAGGAGCCACAGTAGATAACCGAATGTGACTACTTCAGTTATCTGAAGGCCGAGGGTGAATCAGCAGCACTGTGGCAAGAACAGTCCCAGTGGGGCAGTGATGGCAGAGGCTAAAGGGTAAGGAAGAAGTGGCAAAAAAACATAGCAGGGAAATGTAGACCACTCTTCCAAGAATCTTGGGTGAAAGAGAGGAATAAAAAAAGTCTGGTAGCTTTGAGAGGGATGACAAGTCAAGGAGGGGGTGGATCTTTTAAGAGGGAAGAATATTGAGTGTGTTTAATAGGCAGAGAGGAAAGGACCCCATAGAGTCAAAGAGCGGGAATAAATGGATGGCACAAGATCCTGGAGGTGACAAAAAATAGGGAACTGAGAGGGCAGGTAGAACTGGCTTTGCACAGGGAAAGGGGTGCCCAATGTGCATAAACGTGAAAGAGTGTGCATGCTGGGTGGGTGAAAGCGGCAGATGTTCTGCATTATTGCTTCTATTTACGCATGAGCTAGGAGTCGGACTGGATGCTGAAAAGGAAGAGGAAAGGGTGGTGTGGGCTGGATTAATTAAAGTGAATGGGAGAAGGATTGGCCTCCAAAATATTACTGACTGGCTGAGGTTAGAGATTACATAATAGCCATTCATTTTACTCAAAGACCCAGTTGTAGAGAATGGGTTAATCCAGAACTAAATTTTCCTGCATTACCAAGCAAATGGACAGGCTTGCTGACCAAACACAAAGTCTAAGCTAGGTAGAAGAGGAAGAGAAGCCAGCAGGAAGCTGGTAGGCAGGCTGCAATAGCAGAAGCAAAAGATCAAATAAAAGGTTTTTTTTTTTATTTTTTTTAAAGATTTTGTTTATTTATTTTTAGAGAGGGAAGGGAGGGAGAGAGAGAGGAAGAGAGAGAAACATCAATATGCGGTTGCTGGGGGACATGGCCCGCAACCCAGGCATGTGCCCTGACCGGGAATTGAACCTGTGATGCCTAGTTCGCAGCCCGCGCTCAATCCACTGAGCTATACCAGCCAGGGCCAAATAAAAGTTTTTTGTGAGTACTTAGCACTATGGAAGTTGACCAAATCATCCTAGTTTTCCCAGAACTTCCCCAGTGTTAAGACCTGTGTGTCCTGTATCCTAGGAACCCAATATGCAAGGAGGGGCAAAAAAGGAACCAAGGCCTAAGGCATAGGTGGCAAACACAAGGTCAGAGGCCGAATCCAGCTCTCCACCTGTTTTATCCACCCGGCACCTTGTTTCTACCCTACAGCAGCAGCACTGAGCTCTGGCTTACCTGTTAAGGAGCAGTTACATTTATACAGTCCTAAAATTACATTTGGCCCTTTGAAGGCAACCTCGAGGCTGATGTGGCCCCAGTGAAAATGAGTTTGGCACCCTTGGTCTAAGGCAACCTCTTCCAATTCCCCACCAGCCAGCTTAACTTATAACTTCTTAAGGCTTTAACCTTTTTGAGTTAATTCACTCCCCTCTGCTCTCTTCCAGGGTCTTTTTTTTATTTTATTTTATTTTATTGTATTTCTAAGTTTTTTTTATTTTTTTATTTTTAGAGAGGGAAGGGAGGGAGAAAGAGAGAGAGAGAAACATCAATGTGTGGTTGCTGGGTGCCGTGGCCTGCAACCCAGGCATGTGCCCTGACTGGGAATCGAACCTGCGATGCTTTGGTTCACAGACCGAGCTCAAACCACTGAGCTACGCCAGCCAGGGCCTTTTTTTTTTTTTAAATAGAATTATCTCTTTAGTCTCCTTTATTGTCCCTTGTATTTTTTCTTTCATGACACTGACATTTTTTAAAAGTCCAGTTGTCCATAACCAGTTTTGAAGAAAGGTAGCCAAGGGGGTCATCCCACCTTAGGGCTCAGGAGCTGAAACAAAATTTAGATTAATACGTTATCTTTAGCAGCTTAAATCGTGTGACCTTTAGCCAGAACTCAGTATTGTCTTCTGCTGTGTCAGGGGTCAACAATCACCCAGATGAGAAGCTAAAGCCAGGTCAGTTCTGGAGGCCGGGTGTCCAATCAAGGTGTCCGCAGGCTTGGTTTTCTCCTCGGGCCTTTCTCCTGGACTTTCGGATGGTGACCTTCTTTCTGTGTCTTTTTGTGGCCTTTTTTCTGTGCATGCTGGTGTTCTCTGTGTTTCAATTTTTTTCTTCTCTTCCAGGGTCTTGAATTCTGAAAATCTAGAGTACTTCTCTTCTGGCTGCCACTCGAAATTGACAGTTCTCTGAGACAACCGTGTCTCTGAGTGCCTTCCCACTGGAGCTTTCCAAAGAGTGTGCCCCTTTAGGTTTTCAGACTGCTGTGTCCCAGCCCCTTCCCTGAGAGTGAATTCACTGAACTCTACTTACCTCAACCCACGTACCCCACTGAGCTCTTGTCCATCTCCTCCTTCCGTCCTGAAATCCTCAGCCTAACTCTCCATCTCTCCACAGCCTGTGTTTCTTTTCAGGTTAATTGGCAGAAGAGAATAGCATTACATAAAATTCAGTTACCCTTCTGTCCTCTGGCCCAGAAAAACTCTCAAATCCCTATTAGAATTTGAGTAGAAGAGGTTTAAGCTGTTTTGTTCATTTTGAGTACAATAATCTAAAGCAAACATCTTCTTTGCCTAAGCAACAGTTCAGGTGGGGAACAGCCAGCCCCTTTTAAAAATAAATCACTAATTTGAACTTTTGGTCTCTTTCCCTAGTTCTTTTTTTTTTTAAGTTTTAATTTTTCATTGAAGCTATAGGTATTAAGTTGCTTAAGGTGGCAAATAAAATGATGAGACTTAGTAAGAGAAAAGATTCCTTCTACCCCTTGAGTTCTTGTTCCCCAGAAGAGACCACTTTCAACTTTTTCAGCTGATCTTGGTTTCTACCCCATAACTCTCTAAAGACATATATGGTCATATTGCTGCTTAAATTTTCAGTTCAGGCATTATGAGAAATGCAGATTCCTTTTACACGTATATACTTGTCCCCTAAACATGAACTCTCCCCATTGCCGCCTCAACCTCCAAAAATAATTTGTATTAGAGTAACAGTTAATGTTTATTATGTTATGTGAAATGCTATTCACAGCCAAACCATGTATTCTAGGATTACTTTTCATTTCCTGCAAAGCTTTATTTTCCCTACAAAACAATTGTCCTTTTTATTTGCATAATATATACGCAACTTGTTGCTGATTCAACCCCACACTCCGCACTGAGTAGTAAGCGACCGATTTTTCCTTCTCTTGCCCCAAGTGGTGGTGTCTCGGTGTGGGTCTGTTTGCACTGGTCACGGGGACACTCCCAGGCTTTCTCATCCTGCAAACTCTAGAGCTCTGTTTCCAGAGATGTCTGTGTGTTGGTGATTCTCTCCCTCCATGCTTCTTTTCTCTTTCTAGAATTTGTTGTTCACACGTTTGCCTCCTAAACTGGTTCTATTATTTTCTCTATATCTATTATCATAGTCATAATTTCCAAAGGCTGTTTTTGGTTTCTGAATGTTCTGTTTAATAGCATACTGTTCTTATATCATGGATGCAGTACTCATCATAGTTTTATTTCTCCCTGCATAATCTCTGTTGCCTTCATTTTTTGTTTATTTCTTTGTCTCTCTCTTTTATTTTTGTATTACAGACTTTCTTCGTATGTTTGGTAATCCTTGACCACCTGCTCTTACTTCAGAGTGGGTGGTAAAAAAGCTGATAAGCAGCTCTGAACCTTAGGTGGAGTTCAGCTCAGTGAACTGCTTTGTCAAATGACTTGGCTAGGCCATTTCACGGGGGGATTTCCAGCCTCAGTATCTTTAGATCTTCCCTCTTTTGCTGGCCAGATTCTCCCAAGAAATATCTTCCAACTTTATTTCTGGAGTTTCAGAATGGCATTCTGGGGACTGAGTAAGAAGAAGACTGTCAAGGTTACATTCTATAAACCCAGATTCCTCTGATCCTAAGCCTGAGTGTGTAACCACCACCAAATACATCACTCCTCTCCTCTTCACCCCAGTTTAACCTGCATCGACTACCTCCCCTGTGTGTAAAGGCTAAGTCTAATTAGACCCATGGTCTAAATGTGTGTGATAAAGAAATCATTAGAACACCCTACTTCTCCCATCCTAGGTTCAATTTAAGTCAATAAAAGCTATTAAGCTGTAGATGTTCCAAGTTCTATGTTAGCATTGTGGAAAGGAAAAATATCAGCAAGATATAGCTCTTGGCTCAAGCTCTTAGATATGTGTGGGAGGTAGAAACAAACTGTGAAACCAAAATACAGAGTTCTGCATGTTCTGCATGACATAAATAATGCAAAAGAAAGGAAGAAGTACTGTGGCTGTTTGGAAAGGAAGAGGAGATTCATCTTGATTGTGGGGATATGAAGCAAGCGGTGATTCGAACTGGAGTTTTAAAACTCTACAGGTTTCTACAGAGATGGGGGTGGGCAGGGCATAAGCAAAAGTGAAGGCCAAAAGATCAAAATATCTGGGATTTTAGGACTCTGCTTTTATTCCCTGCAGGGTGATTCTGGAGGCCCCCTCCACTGCTTGGTGAACGGCCAGTACGTCGTCCATGGGGTGACCAGCTTTGTGTCCAGCCAGGGCTGTAACGTTGCCAGGAAGCCCACAGTCTTCACCCGGGTCTCTGCTTACATCTCTTGGATGAATAATGTGAGTCCTCTCAAATAATGGTTGAAATAGGGTCAGCTGGAGGCCTGTACACTAGCTGGGTTGGGGAGCAAAAGTTGGTCAGGGAAAGCCAACATTTTCCTCATCACATTCACATGTTTTACTCCTTTCCCTTCCCTCCATAATGCACTTTGCCTCACTAATGGTGGCGTCCTGAGTTCCCCTTCGCATACCCAGTAAGCTGGCCTCACCGTGTTGTTTACTGCGTAGGGTAAGATAGTGATAACAACACATCTGAAGCAGGCGTATATCACTGCTGTCCTAAATAAAGCCAAAGGAAAAACAGCTTCAGAAGGCCTGCATGGTCCTGGGCAAGGGAAGAGGCACTAACATTCTCCCCTGTGATGAGAATTTGCTCTACTCTTTGGAAAGAGGTTTTACTGCTTTAAACAATGTTTGAGGGTTAGGTGAGACCCTACCTGCACTGACCTCGTGGGAGAGTCTCACAGTGCCCTCCAGCTTTTCACACATTCTGGAGTCTTGTGACATGAACACTGACTCACAACCATTTCAAAGTCTGTCGTTGCCTCTAAGTCCTGGGTATATGCCTATAACATTGAGTTGCCCTGACACAGACGAAACCTACTTCCTGCCCCACAACCTCTTAACTCCCACAAACCCAGTATAGGGCCATACTCAGCTACAAACCCTGAAGCAAAAAGAAAGGAGACAGGCAGAAGTAACTGACTGTGGATATAAATGGCTTTTCCTCAGGTCATTGCCACCAACTGAACATCTTCCTGAGTACAAAAGGCATCCCAAGATGATTCTTCAATTCACGGCAGAACTTGAGGCCATCAAGAAAAACATTCCAGGAGACAATTGAGCCAGATACAGAAAAGCAAATAAAACTGCATATACATTATCAACTTGTGTCTTTTTATTTGTGATTAAGCTCTTTAGAAGAAATGCAGTTAGAGGACCCAAGTTGGATTGTATATTTCTGGGCTGATTCTTCCATTTCCTGCCACCTCTACCAGTTCACAAACTAAGCCAAGTGGGAAGGGTTTTATATGATCTTTTTTGAATAACCTTGTATTTTAGGATCTACCTATGCATTAATCTGCCCATCTGCCCTCCTAGTACGCATATTTTCTATATTTAAAGGCACAAAGTACTTTTAAATGCTCCTGAGATACAAAGTATGCTCTGACCTCCCAACCACACTATGTGGCTCCTCCTCCTTTTGTTTCCCCCTTCAGTGCCTAGAACCAGTGCTCAGTCCAAGGCTCTGGATGAGGGCAACTTCCTGGTAGGATACACTAGAGACAGGAATACAGGGTTAGGTGGTAAGTCAGATGCCAGCAAAGAGAGTGGCAAATTAGAAAGGAGACTAGGAAGAAAAGATTAAAAAAGGACAAAAGAAGATATTGAACAAAGAAAAGAAAGAATTAAGGGGAAGAGGCAGAACAAAAAGGGAGAGGAGACAATAATATGGGACCTCACTTGAGCCATAGCCATTGCGTCTGCAAGCACCAGAAGCATTTGGGAGGTCAAGGGAATGCTGGTGGCTTGCATCATCACAGGATCAACTTTGATAACTATCACCCAGGTTACTTTGGGAAAGTTGGTATGAGGCATGACCACTTAAAGAGGAACCAGAGCCTCTGCCCACCTGTCAACCTGGATAAACTGTGGGCCTTGGTCAGTGAGCAGACATGGATAAATGTGGCCCAAAACCAGATGGGGCTGCTCCTGTCGTTGTTGTGGTGCAACTGGGCCACTCCAAAGTTCTGGGGAAGGGATAGCTCCCAAAGTGGCCTGCCATCACCATGCCCAAATCCTTCAGCACAGAGGCTGAGGAGGAGATTAAGGGTGTTGGTGGTCCTATGTCCTGGCAGCTCAAAGCCACACAGAGGAAAGTTCATGAAATGCTCACAAGTGTTTTGGAAAAAAAAATACACACACACACACACATACAGTCTGTCCAAAAAAAAGTTCAGCCATTGTTAATATAACAATAATAGTTTGTGCAACATCAATGTAAGCTGGCAGCCAAGGAGAGTGGACTAGAATGCACATGCGTGAACAATGATGACTTCACCTTCCTGTACTAGTCAGTGGGGGCAGTACACACTGGTGAGTGAGAATGTGTAGTGTGTGGCCATCACATTAAAAATGACTCAGCAATAAGAGCAACAAATCTGTATCAAATTTTGCATTAAGCTCGAACACTCCTCTGCAGAAACTATTCAGATGGTTCAGAAAGTCACGGCTATGGGCAACTGGTGTTTGGCAGGCTCATCACAACAACGCGCTCACTCATGCTTTGTGTCCCATGGGGAATTTTTTAGCAAAATATCAAGTACCCAGGTGACTCAGAGCTCACTACAGCCTACATTTGATGCTCTGAAACTTCTGGCTTTTCCCAAAACTAAAATCACCTTTGAAAGGGAAGAGATCTCACCTTTGAAAGGGAACAGATCATTGATGAGATTCAGGAAAATATGATGAAGCAGCTGATGACAACTAGGAGAACTGTGTGAGGTCCCAAAGTGCCTACTTTGCAGAGGACTGAAGCGTCACTGTCCTGTGTACAATGTCTTTTGTCTCTTCTTCAGTAAATGTTTTTTTCATAGTACATGACTAGATACCTTCTGGACAGACCTAGTATATCCTAAGATAAGTATGAGTCAGCACTTCAAGACTGGGACTAAAATAAGCAACCTAATTCAGGGTTCTATAAACCACAGGGAACTGGGAAGCTGATAATTTGCCTCGTCCTGGCCAGGGCTCAGTCTGTTAGTGTGTTCTGAGATAGAGTGAGGAGGAAACTGAGAGGATAAGAAGCAACTTCCTTTCTTTTTTTTTAGTCAGTTAAATTTTTATTGGTTGATAAAGACTGCCACACTTTCTTCCCACCTCATGCTGCTATTCTTGAATTTAATTTGCAAAGGGAAGCAGAGAGCAACAATTTTATTTAACAAAATTTAAACAAGTAGAGGGAGATGTTTATAGTTAGAAAATAAAACATCTCCCAGGGATTATTTTTCTTTGTACATCATATTTTAAAATATAGGTTTGTTTTCTGTTTAGGAACTGCGAAAAACACCTATTTAAAATGCCTTTGGAAGGATGCTCCATTTTGCAATGTATGCTCTTCTGGGCTACAGATGTTGAGAGGTGTCCCACGTTCTCATTTCCTGTGTCTATGATGCCTGGCAGAGCCTTTCATTATGCAGCCTTCTGACATCTTGGCAAGAACCAGTAAAGGGGCAAGAATTCTTGCCCAACTCATTTCTACAATGCAGCCGTTTAACACCGTCTCATCCAAAATGATGTATATTCTATCCAAATTAAACATCATATCTAATTCACTCACACAGCTGACGTACTGGACTAAAACTTCCACAAATTTATGGATAAATTCATAAAATGCCACCTCATTCTCGGTGTCATTAACTTCAACCACAATGAAGAGAGCTGCATACTGCTGGTATATCAGCTTAAAATCCTTGTATTCAGTGAAAGTGCACTCTGTGACTCAGGGTGGCATTGGTCCTGGCCACAGTTCTTCCTAGAATCTTTCTCCCACTTTCCCACAGAAGCTGGTTTCCCAAACCCCACTAGCTGCGTGGTGGGGACTTCCTTGGGACAGCTGTCTTGAGAAGCAACTTTCCCCAGCGGTCACTGAGGACCAGATGACAGGGACCAGGGTAGTTAACACTATAGCAGGGGAAACCGCTAAGACAGGTCCTGGAGTCCGTAGGCTGCTGTGTCAGCAGAGGCCTCTGGAACAGTGTTTACTGTTCCATTTATCAGAAGGTGGGCTAGAATCAGGATGCCTGTATTCCCGATCTCAGTTTCACAAATGAGGAATGGGAAACCTTGGGCAAGCCACCAGCCAGTTCTGTGACTCAATTTCCCTATCTAGGTAACTTCTAGATTATTTGTGCTCTGATAGTACATGATTTGGTGACCATCAATTTCAGTTCCCAAGAGAGTAGCCTGCAGAGAGTTTCTCAGGAGGCAGTGGCTGGACTGCATTGCTGAAGATGCTGTGGATTTCTGAGAGTGACACAGGTATCAGCCTCCTTCCGTTAGTGACACACCTGTGAACACCACCATCTTTTCTCAGTTGCCCCCACAGTACCACCATCCTCTGGGCTTCTCCCCACTTCTCTTTATCCAACGTGGAGTCCTTCCATTTTCTTCGTTCTGCCCCTTCTAGACCATCTCACAACTAACATTCAGAATAAATCTATTGATCTATTACATGAAAAAAATTGTACCTATCTGTATAAATGAGTAACATATATAACATTAACATTATAGTCTTCTTATTACCAACCTTTCTCCACCTCTCAGAGGTTAGAGATTATTTATTTATTTATTTATTTATTTTAATCCTCACCCAAGGATACGTTTATTTATTTTAAAGTGAGAGGAAGCGGGAGAGAGACAAAGGAGAGAGACAGACAGACAGACACACCAGTGTGGGAGAGAAACATCGGTTCAGTTGCTTTTCTATACACACGCCCCGACCAGGGATGGAAACAGAAATCCGGGTGTGTGCCCTAACCAGAATGGAAAGTGCAACCCTTTGGTGTGCAAGACGATGCTCCAGCCAACTGAGCCACCTGGCCAGGGCAGAGGTCACGTGTTTTTAATTCATCTTGGGCTTCCCAGCACTCTGCAGTGCCTGTCACACCACGGATCCTGAGAGTAGCGCATCCATGTGGGGGACTGGCGTGGAAAACAATAGTAGACAACAGCCTCTAATTTTGTCCCAGGCGTTCCGCTTCCTTCTCCACTCCTTAGGAAGTACATTTTGACCCTCTTCCCTTCCTTAAGGGAATTTCATCTTCGCTGAGAAAATCCTTGAGTAAATAGTTCCTCCAAACCGAGTGTCCTAATTTCCAGCTATTTGCTTAAACGGGTCAAAGAGTAACTTCCTGTTAGAGACCTTCTACCTAGAGAAGCAACAGTTGTGACAGCGGCAGGCCCGCCCCAACCTGCGCAATCTGTGTCTGTCTTCATGCTCTGCCTCTTTCTAGTACGTGGTTTATCAGGCCGGGATGATTTGCTCCCCTCCCCAGCACCCGCTCCCCTACTGTCCTCCTCAGTCTTTTTTCGATAAGACCCTCTCCTTTCCCAAGGACCCCCGTTTCTATCTCCACCTCAGTGGTTCTTGCCTTTCAAATTCAAGTGTGGACTCTAGCCCTGCCAGTTCTAGGCTTAGAGCCAACCTCTCCGATAGGGGCTTTCCGTCTTTAAAAACTGTAACCTAAGGAAGTATATTTTACTTGGCAACCCAGTATTTGTACCCATATAAGTGAAACGTGTTTTCCCACACAGTAAGTACTCCTGCTAAGTGAAAATCACAGTATTTTCTACCCCACGGGTTCAGTTATTTTCGAGCGCGGATCGTTCTAGGTAATTACCTTTCGGGAATGAATGAGTACTGGCCCACATCTGAAAACTCTGTTCATGGGGCTGCAGTTCCTACACCTCAGGGCTGAACGATTTTAAAGCTGGTGTGGAGTGCGGGCCGCCTGAGGGCGGGACCAGGTTTCCAGCCTCCTGTGAACAGCCCCGGCCTCTGCCCTGAGGGCCACACCCAGCGCTGGACTCTGGTGGGCCTTGGGGGTCAGTGCTGGCTGGGCTCGAGTGGGCCCAGGCGAGCCCGGCGGTTGGCCTCAGGGTGGCCGCTGCCCCGGCCTAGGCTCGCTGCACTGGGTTCCCGGCGGCCCCAGGCTGGGCCCGAGGCAGCCACAGGGCTACGCGCCCCGTCTCGCAGGGGCAGCTGCCTTGGGGAAGTCGGGGCCCCGCCCACCAGGGCCGGATGCAAGGCATGCTGGGAACTGCACTTCCTCCTCAGCAGCCTCCAGAAAACCACAGGGCTCCTGCCTGGGCCGCCAGGGCCGGCGCCCCCAGGGAACCGACAGGATGGCAGAGGGCAAGGCTGGTGGTGCTGCCGGCGTCTTTGCCAAGCAGATGCAGAAGAAGTTCAGCAGGGCCCAGGAGAAGGTCAGTGGGGGCCTCCATTCCGGCGGAGGCTGGATGCGGCGAGAGGGGTGTACAGGGTGCCGAGGGGCCCCAGGGGTCTGAGCTGAAGAGAAGGGTGTCCGGCTTCCCCCAGGAAATGGGAGTGGGGAGTGGCCCATGAAAACCAGCAGACTTGAGAGAGAGGGAGAACATCACCCAGTCTTAGGCAAGTATGGGGGAAGCTGCGGAGACACCAGTCTCTCTCCCGAGTCTTAATGCTCCGCCTGGCCCAGAAAAAGATGAAGAGAAGGAACTAACGTTGGCGTTTGCTATGTAGCAGTTTTTGTCCTAGCAACCTAGCAAGGATGGTATTTTGCAGATGATGACATTGAGGGTTCAAAGGAGGTAGTTCCCCCGAAGGCACGAGACAAAGATGACCAGCTGTGCTGCCCTGAGTGTTGCCGGTTGACGTGCACTGGGAGTCCAAGGACTGGAGTCATCTGCACGACTCCCTGATCCCGAGCCTGCCTGGCCTCAGGTGTTGTTTAAGCTGACGTAAGAGTAGCCCTCATCTGCTTCCTGTACTGTCCCTCTGGCATTGGAGAGGACTGTCCCGAGGCGATGAAGTTGCGTCTCAGTGTAAATTGTGCCCTTGGTTAGCTAACGGCGCTCCCGTTCTAGCACTAGCACTCGGGCAGGCTGTCCCTCTGTAACTTGCCTGCCTATGTAAATTATGTGGACACTGCTCTACACAGTTCATGGTGTTCTTGTTTCTACCTGCCCACAGTATGTTCTTTGCTTCTAACGTCAGCTTCTGCCCTGCCCCTGTCAACACTCTGGTAGATGAGATGGTATGGGAGGATGAATAAGCCAGAAGAAAAGGGAGAGGGAGAGATAAGAAGGATCTGACATAGAACCGTGGTTTCCTAAGGATTCATGGTCTTAGAAGCATTTGGATGAATACCACATGCTTAAGAATTGAAATATTTGTGTCATCTTCTGAAAAGCAGAGCACTGGCTTGGGTCCTGGAAGGTTTAAAGGCAACCAGCTCTCCCAAGTGGGATTCTCAACAGAGAATTGATGGAATGTAGATACAGCCCTTATCTTTAAGAGGCTCACAATGGAAGAGAGAGAGGGGGGAAGATGGAAGCCGAGTCATGTGAAAGAGCAGAGGAGAAGGGAAAGATTTTGTGTGGCTAGCCTTTGTTACTTCGGCTTACCCTAACTTCAACTTGATCGTGGTTTCAGCCTCTCAAAAGGCTGTCTTGTTACAGATCTGGTGCATGGAGACCAGAGTCTCTGTGAAGGTCCAGTTAGAAGCAGTGTGGAGAAACCAGAGGCACTGGAGAATAGGGGAAGGCTGGCCATACTATGGGTTGGGTAAACAAAAAGAAAACCCAACAGACAAAAACTTATGGAGAATAATTATTTTTAAAAGACACAGAAATTGGTTTTACCTCACCCTTTCACCTTCTGTCCTCATCCAGCCTATCTTCAATGCTATGCCCTTGCTGTGCAATTTCTCTCCTTTTTAAAGGGTGGATTCCTAAGCCTTAGGTAAATAATGCCCCTACCCTGGGCTTCAGAATCTGCATTTGTAAAATGAGAGAGTTTAGTGCTCAGCAATTTGGAAACTCAAAATGGTAAAGACACCCAAGTGGGAAGGGGAGAGGACTCACTAAACCAGAGTCAAATACTTTCCAAAGGGAGAACCAGCTGCCCGGGTAGACCCCGTTTTTCCAGGTCTGAACCTTGAAACGGCGGAGTGCAGAAGAAACTCAGGTGTGCCCCAGATGGCTGCAGAAGAAGATACTCTGAACCCAGACTTGGCACAATGGCAGGCAGAAGTGAGCCAGCGCCCTAAGAGAGCAGATGCTGCCTGGACGGAGTGGGAGTGGCCTGGAATGCGGGGAGGAGCTCAGTGCAGCCTGCCCGAGTCTTTGAGTCTTGGGAAGTTATTTTCACTTTTTTAATGTTGAATGAGAAGTTATTGAAGGCAAAAGAAAGGTGGCAAAAGTTACAGTCAAAAGAAAGGACTCCCTGGCAAACTTTGCATTTTTTCTGTAAGCAGTTGGCTGTAATATTCTGAGCAGTATGTAATAACCAACATGTCAGATAGTCAAATGTGTCACATATCAAGTGCCCGCTAAGAAAGGCATGATCTTTCCCTTTATGGAGCCAGCATACTCATGATATGATCTCACTTCATCTTTTCAACCCTCAAGCATGTTATTAGCATCCCAATTTTAGAAATGAGGAAATAAGGCTCAAAAGAGATCGGCATGTGGCAGAATTACCACTGGAGCCCAGGTGTCTTGCCTTTGGATGCCAGACTCAGGCTGCTCTGTTTAAAGGGTCCCCGCACACCAGTCTGATATCTGTGCCTGCCAGCTTCCTGCTGGTCTCTTCTCAGGAGCAAAGCCGGGCATGGAAACACCTTTTGCTCAGGCTGCCGAGTCTGAAAAACTAGGAGTGACAGTCTGTGACTGTTAAACACAGTGGAGATGAAGCGTTCTTGTTTTATTTCCCAGTTCCCACCCAGACTCGACATGAGACAAAGCAGACTGGCTCTACGGTGTTCTTACAATTTGATACATCTTCACGTTTTCACCAACTGTTTGTGATATGTCCGGGGCAGACCTTTCAGATTTCTGCTTCCCCAAGAAAGGGCATTTTTTTTACCACTCCTTCATTGGTCTTTTCCTCTGTTGACTTTTACTCAACTTGTGTCCCGGACGATTCAGTCAACAATATTTAGAGAAAAACTTCTGTCCTAGATAACCAGTTGGACGCAGGAGGGAATTTAGAGAGGAGTTAGAGGCATTCTTGCCCGCCAGAAGCTTCCAGTCTAGTTTAAAACAAAAAAAAAGCACCCTGACCCTGTATGGTTCGGTTGGGTGGGCGTTGTCCCGCCAAGCAAAAGTTCAGTTCCTGGTTGGGACACATGCCGGAGTCGTGGGTTTGACCCCTGGTCCAGGCACGTGTGGCCCCGGGGGGGAATGGTCCCAGTTGCCCCCTGTCAGGGTGCATATGAGAGGTGAGAGGCGACCCTCTGAGTTTCTGTCTCATATCACTCATAGATGCTCCCTCCTCTCCCTCTCTCTCCCTCTCCTCCCCATCTCTAAAAATAAATAAAGTCTTTAAAAAACAAACAAAAAAAGGTGAAATAAGTGACCTGAGAGAGCTGCGCCGCTGTGGGAACGCAGAGGACAGAAAAGTTGAGAACGGAGGGAGGTTTTGCAGTGGAGGCTGTGGTGGTTCCTCAGCCAAGGAGTGCGGGAGCATCCCAGCCAGCAGGAGCAAGACGGGGCCTCTGGAAACCCTTTCAGGCGAGGAGTGGTGGGAGAAAAGGCTGGAAAGTATATTAGGGCCTTATTAAGGAGAGCTTACTTTAGCATATATCCTGAAAGTAAGGATCATTATTGCACCTAAGAAAAAAGTTTTAACAAAATCTCACAATATCTAATGTACAGGCCCCGTTCACATTACCCCAACTGAGAGAATTAACTAAGATATAATAAATGATTGTGGGGAAGGGTCATGGTGAGGAACTATATCCACCAAACATGTCTGCAGTGATTTTTTTTTTAAGTTCTACCCTCCCACCTCAACCTACACAGAAGTTAAAATAAATCAGCGAACACTGGAGTATTCTTTACCCACTTCACTGAGTGTTAACACTTCGCCGCATTTACTTTGTCTCGTGTCCCTGCTCTTTCTTCCTAAATGTCTGAATTCTAACTTCCAAGCCGCTAAGCTGGGCAGATTCTCAGTGCAAGGCTTCGGGGACTGGCACCAGGTGGGCCTTCGATGGACGTGATCCGAAGGTGGAATTTAGTCATTTTATCAGTGGAGCATCTGTACTTCCTGTCCCCTCTGGGAACCCCAGTTAAGAAAGAACATGTACAACCTAGTGTATGTGCCGGGACACCTGGCCCTGTTGCTTGTGGCAACAAAAAACTTTGGGCCCAGGGCACTGGGTTATGTTTTCAGGATGATAATGCTCATCTTTTCAGTTTCAGAATTGAAGGTGGTTGTATTTCCTCAGCACACACACTCCCGTGCCTTCCAGCCCTTTTTTGCCTGGAGCCTCGTGGGCACTGGGAGTACAGGTCCACTCGGGTGTGCCACACCGACTCTCTCCTCACTTGACTCCTTATTCTTACAGCCTCTGCACCTAAGAAGAACCACGCCCCACACAACGGAAGGGAGGGTTGGCAGGAAGGAAGAGCTGAGTTAACCACTAAACAAGGTGGTTTTGCAACTTTCTTGGTAGAAAATAGTGCTTTGTTGGGGTGAGAAGGTGGAGCCAAGGAAGCTGGTGGACTTTGCACAGCCAGGGCTGGGTTGAAAGTGAAGTGAAGTTAGACATAGACGAACACATAGGCTTACACTGAAAAGGAAACAGAGACAGGTATACAGGGGGCAAGGAGTGGAACTAGACAGAGTAACAGTGAATTCGTACTGAGTACTCACCTTAGGGCAGCACTTTGAAAGAAGTTTACATGTGTGATACCATTTAATTTTACCAACAACCCCAGGAGATACTATTATCTTAACGGAGGAAAGGGAGTTCAGGAAACAGAGGCTCAAGAGTTTAAGTGATGTGCCCAAAGGCTTATAGCCAGTAAGTGGAAAGGCCAAGGTGGGAGCATGCTTTTATCTGTCTGACTCCAGGGTCCTTGAGATTAACCATTATGGAGAGAGCTCCAGAAGTGAGACACTAGCCCTAGGCCTAAGGATGGAGTCTTTCTCACTCCCAGGACTTGGGCAGTCTTTCATGCGATTCAGAGTCCAGTCGCCCTCTCTAGCTTCCGTACACACATCCCCCGTAACACACCCTAAACCAGCCATGCTGAACTATCTCATGAAACTGCTATAAATCTGCATACTCCTGTCCTGGCTGATGTGGCTCAGTGGATTGAGGGAGCTCCAGCCTATGAACAAAAGGGTCGCCGTTTCAATTCCCAGTCAGGGCACATGCCTGGGTTATGGGCCAGGACCCAGTAGGGGCATGCGAGAGGCAACCACACATTGATGTTTCTCTCCCTCTTTTTCTCCCTCCCTTCCCGTCTCTCTAAAAATAAATAATTTTGTTTTAAAGTTTGCATACTCCTGTGATTTTGCTGATGTTGTCTTTTCCTAGAAGCTTCTTTCCACCCTCACCCTTTATACTCTATTCTAATCTAGCAAAATCTTAATTCCAGGCCCAGCTCATTTGTTCCTCTCCTGTATCATTCTTACTCTCCTTCCTATTACAAGTATTAAGTATCCATTTGCTGGATACTGAGAAATTTAGATGAAGAAGGCAAGTACTCAATCTTTAAGGAGCTTACAATTTAGAAGGAGACATAGACAGACAAATACAAATATAAAACAGTATCACAAATGCATGTGAGGTACAGAAGTTGTAAGTGCTTGGAAGGAAGTGATTGAACTTGATGAATAAGGTGAAGTAGACGTGATTAAGTGTCGCAAAGGATGTAAGTTACGAATTGGGTTTTTTTAGATAGTGGCCTGACAGCCAAGGTGGGGAAGAGCATCCCAGAAAGAGGGAACGGCATCTACAACAAGCAAGAGCTGTGGTTGCTCAGGAAACGAATGGAGTGTCGGGGTGGGGAGAGACCCGCGAGAAGGGGGAGCTGTGAGAGCGCAGGCCGAATGGCAGTCAAACTGCTGAGACTGGTGTGCATGCTAAAGCTGGAACTAGGACTTACAGACATGCAACGGGTTTTTAGTGGAAATTTGTCGAGAAGGTAAATGGAGTCTCATTAAAAGATTTTAAGCTGAAGCATGGCAGGCCTATCCGTAGCAGACCAGGTGAGAAATGGTCAGGGCCTGGGCTGAAGCCATGGCATTGGAACTAGAAAGCATGGGGTGGTTTTCAGAGGTGGACATGGTCGGGGATTCAGTGAAGGAGGTGGGCCAGACGGAGCTGAGGGCAGGAAACTCCCGGGATTCCAATGTGAACACGGGCAATGGCGGTGCCTCCTCCCAAAATGGGCTGTAGACAGAAGAGACAGAACTTTCATATTTGTTCGTGAGTGAATGTCCCCTATGAGAACCAGGACTGTGCCTTTTTCATTTCCATGTCCTTCACGTTGGCACTGAGACTGGTATAACAGCTAGCTCTCGGGTTCCCAGTGGAGAGGAGACAGACATGGATAGCATTAATTTTTAGCTGAATTTTAAATGCATTTTATCAGGGCTTCTTAAAGTTTTCTACAAGTTCATAAGAGAAGCCCTCATAAGAGAAGAATCTCCCTCCCACCTCTCTAACCTTGCCTATCTAGAGGAACTTGTAGCTATGTGAAAAATTCTTTAAGGCTCATGTGATATCTTTAAAAGCCATGAACATTTTACATTCTTCCTATTAATCCTTATTTTAATATAATACTCCCCACTCCTCCCCCCAAAAAAACACTGTGAATAACACTGTCATTCCAAGAACATATACCTTATTTAGTCTAGGCTTGATATATGGCTTTTAGCATACTGCTGCATATCCCCATGGGAATGCAATTTGAAAAGAGCCACAGAACATGATTGTTCATTCAGCCGTGTGCTATATATGTAATTCTTTGGGCTGATATCAGTACAGTGGCCCTTTAGTTGCATATGAAACTCTGAGAGAGAAGCCAGGGTCATATGAAGCCAACAGAGAAGAGAAACTTGACCATACATAACCTTATGGACCTTTCTGACTTATATCCCCAGGTACTGCAGAAGTTGGGGAAAACTGTGGAAACCAAAGATGAACGGTTTGAACAAAGTGCCAACAACTTTTACTATCAGCAGGTAATCTGGAGGGCGGGAAGGGAAGCTTGGAGGAGGAAGGAAGACATGAGTGCTGAGGGGCAGAGGAGCAGCATGTTCTTCCAACCAGCAAGCATCCCTGCTGACCCCTCTTCCCCCAGGGGTAGGGCCCACTGCGTGCCCTGCTGCTTGTCCTTCCTCTGGTGCCAGAGAAACTTACCTCTCCTGTCCCTGCTGTCGCTGGGTTCTAGGGGGTGCAGACAAGGGTCCTTTTCTCTAAGTGGTTCCCTCAGGGTACAGTGGCATCATCAGGTCCTTAGACAAAATCAAAATGAGCCTGCCACCTTATTTACTTCCCAGGGTGCCCCTCTCCCACCCTGGGGCTTTTGTCTCAGCAGCTCCATGTTTTCCGTGTGACCTTTGTCCATTACCTCTACATACCCCACCTAAGCCTTTTATTCTAAAGTAATATCTCCATCTTTTCATTGGTCACTCTCACCACCACCTCCTACTCTCACTGTGCCTTCCGTCTTCACTGGGTATTATGGGTAATTTTATGTAGAAAACCTACGTTAAAAAGTGGGTAACAGAGGTTTAACTTTCATGGGGTATTTGAAATTCCTCCTCCGTGTGCCAGGTATGGTGCTCGGTGCTTTATACACATCTTGTTCAATTCCTACCACAGCCTCGGAGATTGTGATCCCGCCTGATGGAAGAAGGGAGTTGTTAACTTAAACGAATATCTAGTTACATTGCGATTCAGACACTGA
The DNA here is from genome assembly GCA_004024845.1 of Tonatia bakeri. NCBI lineage: Eukaryota > Metazoa > Chordata > Mammalia > Chiroptera > Phyllostomidae > Tonatia > Tonatia bakeri. Next base: position 47,211 of record PVIA01001468.1, on the reverse strand, counting down.
CTGCTCACAGCTAGGTCGAATTTCACGAGCGAAGGGCGCAGTCCCCCACTGCACTGCCGTGCTTCAGACACCGGCACAGACTCCAGAGCTCCCAGGCTACCTGCATTTCCGACCAACTGGCTATGAATCTGGGGGTAGCTACTAGCTGCTCAGCTTCCAGTTTGCTAAAATGACTCCCAGAACTCAGGAAAGGGCCCTAGTTACCACTGCAGTTTTATTGTAAAGGATACAAGTCAAGACCCGACAAATGAAGACCTACACGGTAAGGTCTGGGTGGGTCCTAAAGACATGTGTCCACAGGACATGTCACAAGACATGTCACCCTCCCAGCACACTGATCTAGGTAACTAACCAAGATAGTTCACTCCAGCTTCAGGTGTCTAGAATTTTTATTGTGATTTCACTGCAGAGGCAATCATTGGCCAAGGGATTGAACTCAATCTCCAGCTCCCCTCCTGTGCCCTGGAGGCTGGGCTGATAGCACCTGCCTCAGAGCCCTGGCCCTCTAACTCCACTGCGCATCTCCCCAGCCTGACCTGCCGCCTCCTGAGGTGCGGTCCGAGGGGCCCACCATCCGTGAGCAACAAGGACACTCCTGTCACCTGGGCAGTCACAGATATTTGGGGCTTACCTCCCAGGAACCAGAGGCGAAAAATAGCCAAAATCTTTATCATTACAGCAGTTAGTTGGATTATATGCAAAGTAATTCTTCAGAATTATATTAAAAGGATATTAGTTATTCTTTAACTCAGTAGTAGACTGTGTTATAATCATTTGGAAAAATTTTTAAATGCAAGGTCACTGGTAGGAGGGCCTTGGAATCTGTATTTTTAAACTCGTTTTAATGGAAAGTCTCGGATATACACAAAGATAGAAGAACTTGTATAACAAATCCATATGTACCCATCACTCTGCTTCAGTAATTTATGAAGTCCTGGGAATTTTGTTCTATATCTGTCTCCACCCACTTCCCTCATCCTTGATTATTATGAAGCAGATTCAAGGTATCATATTATTTTATCTGTAAATATTTCATTATCAATCTCTAAAGATAAGGACTTTTAAAATATAATCACAAAACTATTATTGCACCTAAAAATATTTTTCTATAAAACACTTCTCATAACAAATCAAAAGTACATCAAGAAAAAAATTAATTTAAAAATAATGATTTTATACCCTTCCATGCTACAACCACTGTGTTTTATATCCTTACAATTACTTTGCTATATATGTATATGATCTCTAAATATATTCACTATGAATAAACAAGGTTTATAAAAGTGAAATTATCCCATTCACATGGTTTTATAACTTGCCTTTTTCACTAAGCAAAAAGTGCAAATATCTTTTCAGATATTTCATGATAACTCTCCCAGTAAAACATGTGTTTTAGTGATATCTAAAAACATTAGCAATAATTTCTTTTTTAATTTTATGTATTTATTTTTTAGAGAGGAGGGGAGGAAGGGAGAAAGAAAGAGAAAGAAACATCAATGTGTGTTTGCCTCTCATGCGCCCCCCAACTGGGGACCTGGGCCACAACCCAAGCATGTGCCCTGACAGGGAATCAAACCAGCTACCTTTTGGGTCACAGGCTCGTGCTCAATACACTGAGCCACACCAGGTGGGGCAGCAATAATTTCTTAACATCATAAAATATCCAGTCAGTGTTCACATTCCCTTAATTGTGTCATTTTTTTATAGTTTATTTATATCAACAACTAGTTGACATATTTAAATCTCTTAGAGTTAAGGTTAAATCTCTTAATCTACAGGTTTCTAATCCTTTTTTTTTTTTGTAGTTTATTCGTTGATACTAGGTTATTTACCTGCAGTTTCATGCAGTCTAAATTTTGGTGACTGAATCTCCGTGGTATAATTTAACATGTTCCCTGTCTCTTGAATTCTTTGAAAATTCATGGTTAGATTTAGGGCCTTAATGAGACTCAGATTTTTGTTTTTGTTTCTTTTGGTGGCAAGAATACTTATTATTGCCCTGGCTGGTGGGGCTCAGTGGAGTGAGTGCCAGCCTGCAAACCAAAGGGTTGCGGGTTCAATTCCCAGTCAGGCATGCAGGAGACAACCATATACTGATGTTTCTCTCTCTCTCTTTCTCCTTCCCTTCTCCTCTCTCTAAAAATAAATAAATAAAATATTTTTAAAAAAGAGTACTTACTATTATAGGTGTTCTATTCTTCCATTGGAGGCACATAACGCCTGGTTGTCTCCTTTTTTGTGTGATGTTAACTGTCATAGGTGATCATTAAGTAGGGAATCTGTGTTTTACATTAAGCTTTGTAGGTAATTATGATGTAGCAGCTAGTCTGAGGACAGCATTTGGCAACCAATCTAGTCTAAGTTCTTTGAGGGGAAATAGGATCTCATTGAGAGGGAACGATTTCATCAAGGTACCAGCAGAAGAGTTGCCGAGCGAGGATTCAGACCTGAACCCTGTGCTTTTTCCCTGTACCTCAAGAGAAGGCCTCCCTGGGCCTCTTCTCCACTCCAGTTACTGTTCTACTTCCAACTCAGCATGAAAAGAACGGGAATCAGTAAGCTGGCACCCACTTGGAAAGGTTTCCCACTCGTGGCCCATTCTGTCCCTCAGTCTTCTCTTTCCCTGTCTGCCTCCTGGGATCGCCCTCCAACGGCAGGTGTGTGGGCAGGAAGAAAAAGAGAATCAGATGGACAATTCCCCCAGAATTCCCTGTGTGAGCCCCCACTAAGTGTCACTCGATGGGGGGAAGTATATATATGTATTTGAGGAATGAAATGGAGTTAGGTTAGGAGCGAGGAAGAACTTTTCTCCTGAGAGAATGCTACATCTCTCACAACTTGTGTTTGCATGCTTGGAAAGTTCATGCAACAAACATTTCGTAGGTGCCTAGCTTGCAGACACTGCTAGGTGCTGGGACTTCAGTGTAAATAAGACAACATACCTGCCCTCAAGGTGCCCACAGTTTAAGAAGAAAGACAGCCATAGATGATAACAGTCAGGTCTGAGGCTGGAGCTGGGGTGGCTCAGACGGACAGAAGGAAAAGGGGAGGGCCAGAGGCGGAAAGTTAAGTATTCCAGAGGTGGGACCGCTTGGTCATGTGCCCTATTCCTCACCCACAATCAACTTGTAGGAAAACTTTTTGTTCGTTAATAAATAAATATCACTCCCAAACACCCCAGCCTGATTTCAAGGCCTTGTACCTGCCTAGGTTCCTAATCAAATTTCCATAGGTAATTTTTCTTTGAGAGCTCTGCTTGCTTCCCTCTTTCCAAAACGTATTATGTAGGAAGAATTCTTTTTCTCAAGCAGCATTTTAATCTCTTCTTTCTGGCAGTGACAGCCGCTCCCAGATCACTGCCTTTAAAATCACATCTGACTGTCCAGCTTCATCTTTGCCTTCGGGGCCTCCCTCGTATCGGACTCTCCAGCCCTTGCTCCAGCCGGTCATGCCCTTTTGCTGAAGGTCTGGGTTTCCCTGAGTCCGTTTTTCTCCAGCAAGTAGGGAAACCCAGGGCAGGGGCCTTCTTCATCCTCGTTACCTGAGTCTGTTCAGACAGCTAGCCGTATCTGTCTGCCTGAGAGCTTAGGAGAAGCTTCCAGAGCGAGCGGTTCATTAACTGAGGGCTGAGTCTCTTTGTATAAGGGATGGGAGAGACCGACTCAGACTCTTACCAGTGCTGCCAAGAATTTGACAAGGCTTCAGAAAGCAGAAGCAATACGAAGGTTTAGAGCTCGAAATCGCCTTACCCAGCATTTATAGGTGAGGAAGCTGCAGCCGAAGGAGAGGGCCAACTTGCTGGTCGGTGGCAGAGTCAAGTGTTTGACTCCCAGACAAGTGGACACCTGACACTGTGAGAGTTGTCTCTGTAGGAAAGAAGAAATGTTCCGGGGTGATTCATCCTGGAGACATTTCAGGGAAGACAGACAGGTCAGAGAAATAAAATGATACCCAGGGCTGTTCTGCCAACCCATGTCCCGCTAGTACCACTTCAACTCCTCAAAGGGAAGAACAAAAGCATAGAGGAAGAAGTTTGACCAGGAGGCTTGATTCTAAAACACGGAAATGGACTTGGACTTCTGTGAGCTGTAATGGAGGGCAGAAGGTGTTCCCATGTTGTGGACTATGGTACAAAGGGTAGCCCCTAGTTTTGCACAGTATATATACAACCTGCACAATCATACATGGTAGCCTTGATTATTAGTCTGTTTTTTCAGGCCATGTAATATCTAATGGAATAAAAAATTGAGAATTTTGCCCTGGCTGGGGTGGCTCAGTGGATTGAGTGAGCACCAGCCTGTGAACCAAAGGGTTGCCACTTCAATTCCCAGTCAGGACACATGCCTGGGTTGCAGACCAGGTCCCCAGAAGGGGGTGTGCGAGAGGCAACCACACATTGGAGTTTCTCTCCTCTTTCTCCCTCCCTTTCCCTCTCTCTAAAAATCAATCAATCAATAAATGAAATATATGTTTAATTTTATTTTAATTTGAGAATTTTATTTGTAGAACTTACATAAGATAGTTTCACAGCTTTTGTTCCTCAGATATGTATTTTTGATACTGAATCTTCATGGTGAAGTAAAGTTGTGTCTGAGTTGTTTTCCTTCAAAAAAGAAATTGAGATCTTTGTTAATTTCTACAATCCCTAAAACTAAACTCTTTCAAAACTCTTTAAAACCTTGGTTATCACATTTTCAAAACCCTCAAGCTTATAGCTACACACCATAGTCATGTTTAAAAGATATTAATGTACATTTAACATCTTAAGACTATTTAAACTTTTTTTCTGCTAGTGAAAAAGCAAGGAGGAAGTGAGATACCCGTTCCGGTGAGTGCTGAGTGGGTCTGAGTTTTTTTTAACTGGCTGAATTTTTCTCTGTCATGCCACCGAAAGCACTTTCTCACGGTCCAGTCAACAGTGACCTCCAGTTACCAAGTCCGGTGACTTCTACCGATTCTTCCTGCCTTCTAACTTCTCTGTGGCATCTGACTCTTCCCTAGTCGCTTCCTGATACTATCTTGATTCTCATTTGCTGTGACACACTATGCAATCCCACTCCTCCCTCTCTCTGACAGTGCCTTAGATTAATTTGAGATTATCTCTGTTTTCATGTCCCTTGAGCCCTGGAATTCAGCCCCTAGAAGAGAACTTCTAACCTGAAGCACGGCCAAAAGTTTGGACTGGCTCAGAGGAGAGCTCTGGAGGCAAGAAGATAGACGAAATATTCAGTCCAGTTTTCTTTATTTGACTGAGCAGACCTGGATTTTCTGCTGCTAGAATTAAATAGTAATGATCGTTTTCTCAAAGATTTCCACAAATAAAAATTTTAAATTGGGTAGAATTTACTAAATTTTCAGGTTTCCTATAATTTTTTATACTTTCAATATGCTCAATAGCCTATCTGGTAATGAACACAAGCAAATAAAACAAATCAACATAGTGTATCTCAGCTCAGATACTTCATCGTCTGAGCTGGGAGGAGGATCACCATGCAGACCCATGGCCTGGCCCTTGAAGTCGGCCACCCTTTCCGTCCAGTCCCGCACTCCTGAGGTCAGGCTCTAAAATGTCAATGGCCTGGCCTCAAACTTCCCTCTCATCCAACTCCTAGAAGTGGCGGTTCACACAGAGGAAGGAGACTAGAAGGGAAAGGGTCTTTAAATAGCACCCTGCAGAACAACCGAGGAAGCCTGTGAAAAAGACTTGGTACAGGGCACGGGAAAGATGTCTTCAAACATGTGAAGGGAAGTTAGATCTACTCTGAGTCCAGAAGGCCAATCTGAGGCCAGTGGGTAAAAGTTCTGATAGAGCTATTTGAAAATGAAGTGCAATCCTCGATAAGAGGTCACAAGTTTCTGGTTATTGGAGGTATTCAAGAAACAGAGGCTAGGTGAACATTTGTCAGAGTTATAAGAAAAGTGGCTCATTTATTGGGTTGAGACTTAAGCTGCAGAATATAAATGATACCTTCCTCTCCTTCCTCCCTTTTTCTGTTTCAGAGGGAGGAGACGTAATCTGTGCTTGGGAGTCCTAGCATAAAAAAAAAATGAGAATCCAGACCCAGGAGCAGAGCTAGAATCAGGAAGATAGATAGAACCACAGGCGAGGACCCTGGAGTAGCACAGCAGGAGGGTCAGTGGTGAGGCTCCCTGGAAGAGAAGTGTAAAGCAGTGGCTGACGGAAGGGAAGGGTAACGTGGGCAAGGCGGAGAGGACGGAGAGGACGTTAGGGGAGGAGAGCGGCCTGTGTGAGGGAGCAGGGAAGGAGGAGTGTCCGGTGTCTACAGAAGAGGGGAGCAGTTTCCCCAGAGAGGAAGGCATACGCCAGAGGACCCTTACATTTCAGCAGAGAAACTTTGGTGTAGGCTCTGGTTCTCCGGAAGTAGGAACAGGAAGAAGCCTTGCCGATGCAGTGGGAGCAGTCTCCCAATTTACAGATTGCCCCAAAGAGACAACCTACGACTTCTCAGTAAAATAGTAAAGGCTAATTTGCAACATTTGCAAATGTTTGGAGAAAATCCAAGACTGACTTCTGCTTTTAAGCTGCTTTCATACTTTGACCTCCGGAGCATCTTTCCAAATATATCTCTTTAGTCACCAAAGGCATTTCTCCCTTTCAGGCGGAGGGCCTCAAACTATACAAGGAACTGAAGAACTTCCTTAGTGCAGTCAAAGGTGGGTATTGCAACACAGGAGAAAATCTAGAGGGTGTTTATGCAGCTTGTAGGAGCTCTGAGGATGGAAATAAAAATCAACCATACTCAGGGTTTTTATCACGTGCCTGCCTCTGACTCCTGGAGTTTTGTGGACCAAGGAAGAGCCCTATCCCAGCCCCATCCAGCTCCCTCACCAATAACCCAGACCTTCTGAGTTCGTCCTTCTGAATCTAACCCACTTATTTGCCTGTCACCCGTATGGTTATATCAGACTGCCTTTCAGGAAACTTTATGGAGTTCTCTCCTTCCAGTGATACATGAAAGTTCAAAGAGAGTGTCACAAACCCTGCAGGAGATCTACAGCAGTGAGTGGGACGGGCATGAGGAGCTGACGGCCATCGTAGGGGTAAGAGTGTTCTGGGCCTTAGAACTCTTCACAACCCCCCGCCCCCGCCCTCATCTCAGCTCAGCTTAGCTTCTCCGTCCAAGCAGACAGGGAAGCAGAGCAGCCAGTTCACGTCGTTCGTTCAAGTATCCCAGTCACAGGTGACAGGAAGATGCTGCAACTCTAGGGTAAAAACAGGTGTCCCCTAATCTGTGGACTCCTCCGTTCTTTACCTTCTTCCCCTTTTAAAAACCTTACGGATGTTTTATGTACATAAAACCTGACTGGTGGTTTTTGAAAGCTAACTCATGCTGTTATTTACTTCCAAACTTCCCTATCCTTCAAGCACTAGAATCCAAGACTCTGACCATCTGTTCCTGTTCTTAATCCCTGATATGTCCAATCACTCGTAGGGCAATTCCTTGGGGAAGGGCTGTTTCTTCATCTGATTCTTCCCGGTGCTCAAAAATGAAGCTATTGCAGGAAGACTTTGGGTGCCTCCCTGGTATGCAGTTGTTGAGAATTGGGGCCCTCACCACTCCCCTTCGCCTCTGCCCCGCAGAATAATGACCTCCTCTGGGAAGACTATGAAGAGAAACTAGCTGACCAGGCTTTGAGGACCATGGAAAACTATGTAGCCCAGTTTGGAGAAATAAAGGTACTCACCCGATTTACAGAATCAAGGATGGATTATGAGTGGCCCACAGAGTTAGAGACCATACTGGGTTAAACTTGTAAGTAGAGTTAGGACCCCCGATTAGGAATGAAGTTGAGTAGGTTAGAAGGATTAATGTTGAGGGTTAGGATTAGAGGTAGTATGAAGGTTGTGTTTAGACTTAGATTTCAGTGAACTAGATTTGGGCTGGTTTTGAATTAGATCCAGGCCAGAGCATCCCTTTTAGTTGTCTGAAACAGCTGATGAGACTAAAAGAGGTTGATCGTAGAGAAGCGGAAGGAGTTGAAATAGTTATCTTCAAATACTTGAAAGTCTGGTAGGCTAAAGAGGAACTGGACCTGTTCTAAACAGTTCCAGAAAGCGGAATTAGAATTCATTTATTTCATAAGATAGTGGGTTCTCTATTCTGTGTTCAAACAGAAGTCACACTACTTTTTAAAAAGATGTTTATTGATTTTAGAGAGAGAGGAAGGGGGAGAGAGAGAAACATTGATTGATTGCCTTCTGGTATGTGCCTTGACTGGGGATCGAACCCGCAACCTTTTGGTCTACAGGACTACACCGCAACCACCTGAGCCACACCAGCCAGGGCTCAAACTACTTCTTATTTTGGCTATTGTACAGAAGGTTCATGTATTGCATGGGATGTTGGACCAGATAATTGCTAAGATCCTTTTAAATTCAGTGATTGAAAGAATGAGACGGGGGTCAATAACATAGTTTACTTCTCCCTGGTATAATCTGTAGTTTGGGTGAGATTGAGTAGACTTTCTCTCAGTGCTCGTAATGTTTTTGTGGTGCTTTAGGATTCTCAAAGCACTGTATATTCACCATTTGATCTTTAAAATAATACCAAAAGACAGACGAGGCTACCAGGGCTTCAGAAGAGATGGACCTTGCTCTAGGTCACAAGGCTAATAAGTGGCAGTGTTAGGAGTAAGACCCAAAACTCCTCTACCTTTCAGTTTCATAGGATTCTCAAGACCATTTATCCTGGAGGCTAAACTAGTTTTAGTGAGTTCATAGCAAATATTAATATTTAATGGCAAGCTTACAAGTGTTTTGTCGAATTGCCCTTTATTCTCTCTCTCCCTGAGAATCCCCGTTCTTTCCAGATAGTGAGAGAGATCCCTTGGGCACAAAACCCCAGTAGAACATGAAATTTGATAATAGGACCCAGGAATCTTGCCTCTCTGTTTGATACTCTGTTGCTGACCGCCTGGCCACTGAAGAGTATCAAGGCCCTTTCTCATGACTCTGGGTTAGGAAAGAATCGCCAAGCGGGGTCGGAAACTCGTGGACTACGACAGTGCCCGACACCACCTGGAGGCAGTGCAGAATGCCAAGAAGAAAGATGAGGCCAAGATTGCCAAGGTAAAAAAAAAAAAAAAGTCCCGATAAAACCTTCCCGACCCCTCTCCCCACAATGGTGGCAGGTGGCTAGACCACACTTGGTTTAGGAAGTGATGAATTTAACATCCGAAGTCCTGAAGGAAATCCTGTTTCCTCTGACAACAGTGCTTTATAGGGCCAGAAACTCAAGGCTGGCGAGGGCATGGGTCTGGGGGAGGAGAGCCATGGTTCCGAGTAAGCCTAGTCCCTGAAAAAACATGCAGAGGATGAAAGAAGTAGGTTCTGTCCTGGGGTTGAGGGTTGGGAGGAATTGTTGTCTCTTTTACCACGTAGGCAGAGGAAGAGTTCAACAAAGCCCAGCTCGTGTTTGAAGATCTGAACCAGGAACTACTAGAGGAGCTCCCCGTTCTTTATAATAGGTAACGATTGAGTCCAGGGAAGTGCTGGACTCCTGGGCCACCGGAGGCCCAGGCAGCCGGCAGCCCAAACATGTCATCTCATGAAAAAACCATCTTGGTCTAAGAGTGATGTAGCCTCAGCCCAGCTGCTAATCTGCTGCGTAGTATTAGGCAAGCCTCAGTATCTCTCTAGACCCTGCTTTCTTCATCTGCAATACAGAGATAACCATCCTTGCCCTGCCAGCTTTTCTGGGTTTAAAAACAAAGCGCTCCTTGGATAGGAGAGATCTTGGCGAATAAATTGCTGTCATCAGACTTACCACGAGTATCTGGCTCACGCCACAAGGGCGTATTGTTTAAAACAACCTTGGTTTGTGGCCATCCAGATTTACATAGATAAATTGCGGGATAATTATTTCCATTAATGAAGACGTCTGCTTCACAGTAGGTAAAAGTGTTTTTTACTTTGGAAGAGGAATCTGAGCAGAAATTTTATACAAATCCTGTTTTTTTTCACTGCACAAGATATACTTTAATGCAGTTGTAGCCAATGTATTTCATATTGTCACGTAATATTAGTCTGCATATCATGGAGCCTTTTAATAACTACATGTATTCTAAAACTTTGTATGATTCAATTTAAATACAATTCAAATTTAATAGTTTCTTGAAATGTAAATTTTCCCAATTCATTTCCAGTAGAATCCCATTAGTGTACATATAGCTTCACAGAAGTCCAATATTGCATAATGAGAAAGAATAATTAATTATTGCAATAATTATAATTGCATGACCTTGTATTTATATTTTTAATTTGCAAAAAACACATATTTTTCTTTTTTTTTATGGCCTTATATTTAGATAGCACTTTAAAATAAATTCTTCAGAGCACTTTTATGTCTGCTTCAGTATCTAAAGAGCCTGCATCGGATAACTTGGTGCAGCTAGAGGTCTGTGATATTGTACCTTGGAGTCGGCCGGGGCTGCGGGCCTCCTCTGACCTTCCCCCTCCTGGGAGTCAAGTGTGCTCCTGGGCTGGCCCTGATAAATGCAGATCCCAGAACATCCTGAGTCTTAGGGTGTGGGGCACCTTTCTCTGAGGAGCCCTGGTGGTGGCTGGCTTTGGCTAAAGCTCCTACCTTGTGTTTTCAAACAAAGACTTCCTTTACCTACCCTTACCCATATGTTTGTTGTTTTGCCTTCTGATAGTCGTATTGGCTGTTATGTGACCATCTTTCAAAACATTTCCAACTTGAAGGATGTCTTCTACAGGGAAATGAGCAAGGTAAGGCACAGCCGGTCAATTTAGACCCCTCGGTGGGTTTTTTTGGTCAATATGGGAGTAGTCCTCACATAATCTCATTAAATATCCAAGTCAGCACCACAGATTTTTACCTTTTTCTCATGATAAAATAATAGCACTTTATTACCGTGTTGACCATATTAAAGCATAAATATACATATCAGAGGGCCCTTTCCATCACCATTAACAACTGAATAATAGCATCCAAACTTGAACTTCAGATGAATAAAGGAAGTTAGGCCTATGGAAGGAATCGCTGAGGTGGGGAACCAGGTTGTGAGATCTCTGTCTTTGGTTGCTATGGAGCAGAGAGGGCAGTGTTTAAATTAAACACAAGTCAGTTTGTCTGGTAGTTAGCTGGTTTTGAATAGGGCCACTCCTGTTCAGTGACAGGCAGCCCACAGAACATGACCTCACGGGGTCTTTTCTAGTCCTGAGATTCCGAGACTCTTGGCCATTGTTGTACATTCACATCCGCACCCCCACATGTCCCTCTCCACAGTTACTTTGGCTAAATTATGATTTGCCTAGTTACAGTACAATGAGTTTTCGTTCCTGGGATCACCCGAGAGAAGCTAGAACCTCAAATCAAATGTCAGACTTCAAGGACCCCGCCTTCAGAACACTGCCATTCTGACGGAAAAGGCAGAACTTAAGAAGGAAGCCAAGGAAGAAGGGATGGTGGGACAGGACCCTGGACACTTAGTGCAAAAGAGATGGGGTTGACTTTATAGTTAAGGGTGGGGAGGTTTTTGATTGGCTCGCTGTCCGAGCGTAGGGAAGGAATATGCCGGCCTCAGGGTCCATCTGAGTAAGCATCCCCTTCTCTCTTGCTGGCTCTAGCTGAACCACAATCTCTACGAGGTGATGAGCAAACTGGAGAAGCAGCATTCCAACAAAGTCTTCGTGGTGAAGGGACTCTCAAGGTGAGCAACCCGAGACTCTTCCCTGGTTCCCTTGGCCTGTGGGCAAACTCGTTCCGCATGCTGGTCTCCGGCCCCAGATCCTGGCCTTTCCTTCCTGTTCACGTGCGTGATGTCGTTTGTTGTTGCCTCTATACAAACCTTTACCCTTTATGAAGCATTTCAGCTACGACTAAAGGTATAAAGAATCAAACAACAAATAGCCATATACCTACCACAGAATTTAAGAAAATGACTATTATATATATATAACTGAAGCTCCTAGTATCCCTTCCCCACTCACTTTCCACTACAGGCAGTCAGTCACTATCTGAAATTCAGTATTTAGTATCCCCATGCATGTGCACGTCTTTCTACTCTTACTAAACACATGTATACACACAGAAAACATTGTTTCACATGTTTTTAAACTTTATATAAGTAGAATTATACTGTATGTATTCTTTTGCAACTTCTTTTGTTCTCTTAATATTGTTTATGAGGTTTATTCTTTCTTGTGGCTTGTGTTGCTAGCTCTGACCTTTTCTTTCAATACTGTTATGTATGGCTAGTTTACAATTTATTCATCTGCCCTCCTGCTAATGGACATTTTGGTTGTTTTCAGTTTTTGCAATTACAAATAACATTACATTGAACACATTTTACCTTTCTCTTTGTGAATATTATCAAGCGTTTCCGTAGGGTGTGTGCAGGGCGTGGCATTGCTGAGTCACAGGTCTGGGCGTTTGGGCTCCTTCGGCCTCACGAGATGCTGCATCACCAAAGTGCTTTTCAGAGCGATTGTTTCAGTTTACAGTCCAGCGACAGTGAACAGAAGTGCCCCTGGCTCCGTGTTCTTGCTACATGTAACATTGTCAGATTTCTTAATTTTCAAGCTAATGGGTATAAAATAGAATTTTTTGCAATTTTAATTCACACCCCACAACTGCTAGTGAGCTTTAACGTCTTGTTATTAGCGAGTTAAGATTCCTATTTTGTAACTCTCTCATTTATCCTTTTTTCACATTTTTCATTTGGATTGTTTATCCTTAAAAAAATTATTTATATGGAATTTTTGGGTTTTTGTATATTCTGGATATTAATTATCTAATGATATTCATTGCAAAATCCTTTTTCAATTTGTTATGCATTGATTTTCCACTTTTTTCTTTCTCTCTCTCTCCTTTCCTTTTTTTTTCTTTTCTTTTCTTTCTTTCTTCTTTCCTTTTTTTGGTATCTGTTGCCCTCATGCATTCTTTATGCTGGTAAGTGTAAGTAATTCACCGGTCCCTCAGAATGTGATCGCTTTCTTATTCTGAAGCCTTTATTCAGGAAGTTTTATTAAGTTCCTTCTATGTGCAAGATTTTATGCCAAAAATTAGGACACCAAAGATAGGAGATTTGTCCTTCCCCTGAAGTGATTTACAAAACTTGAAAGGACAGGACATGTGCATAAGGAGACGAGGAACAATACAAACGTGGACATACACAGTCTCTGATGAGACTGCAGACCCTGATAAGCCCGGCAGGAATCCCAGGGAGGGAGGGAGTTGCCGGTGTGCAGATGGTCCGGGGAGGCTTCAAGGCGGTGGTGAGACTGAGCTTGGGACTTGAAGGAAGAATGGGGCTCACATCTGTTGCTCGTACTATTCATTTAGCAATTAGTTACAGACTATTAAAAACAACCACTAAATAGCCAAAGTAGACTTCCTACTTTGTTCCAAAAACTCTCCCCTCTTCTCAATATTGAAAGCCATAGTTCTAATTGCCCATTCATCTGAAACCTACCATTACTCACACCAAGGTGTCTCAGAAACATGTAGGGAAATCTGGTGTGTACTTGCTGTGTCCCGGGCCTTCTAAACCTATTGAACTCTAGAATTCTAGTGCTGGAAAGAACCTTACATCACTCAGCTTAATGTCATGTCAGAAACTCCCTTAGAAGGAACTTTCTTCTACATCTTTCTCTTCCTATCCATATCTCCCATTCTAGTGCCCAGGACACAGCACATAGTTGGTACCTGTCAAGCAGGTATTTTGGGGTGGTTCAGTAAGTTGGTGGATAGTTCATAGGAGGCATTTACAGAGGCGAGGCATTAAGCTGATACTGGCTGTAGAAACACTCAGTTTCAGTCAGTTTTTGTTATTCATGGTAGTTTTGTTCTATCGAATCAACTCCAACACTGAATTGGTGAATACCGAACCACTGCTCCCAGGGAAAACTCAGGGTTAGGTTCCCGCGAGCCCCTGGTCCCAGCATTGTCATCACCTGTTCAGTACATAAGCTTGTGTTCTGAGTGTTTTTGCCTAGAGACTCCTTATTTAGTATATACTGTTGATTCGTCAATACCGGACTCACAGCCTGCAGCACTATATAACCCCTGCCTGAATAAAACTCGTATAACATACATATTCTCCCTACAAGGCACATCGCAGTCTTGCTGCTCTTAGCACTGCACTGCCGCACTCGGAGGCACTTTCAACAGCAGAAACACTAAGGAGAAGCACAGCAGTGCCGAACCACGGCCAAGGGACGCGTTCACAGTGTGAGAGCTGCAGCAAGGGGCAGAGGGTTTCCTGGTGAGACCTCAGCTGAGAAAGTGCTGTCAGGCGCTGATGTTTTACAGCTTGCACGTTGTCCCCAAATGACCATGAAAGCATCACAAGTATATTGATTTGGGGTTACAAGTAAATTTTAGGGGGTTGATGAGTTTGCAGATGCAGAATCCATGAAGATCAATTGTATATCACCCAGGACTATTTTCTCCAGAGAAAATATTTTGTTAGTATGTTGCTAGTACTTTCCAGTAGAGACTGGAAATATCTTTATATATTTTTAAATAATTGAGGTTGTGATATAGTCATTTTTCACTTCACTTTATAATGTAAGCATTGTTGCAAATTACACGGACTTTCTAGTATCATTTTAAAGTACTTTATTTTTTTATTATTCTGTTCTATTATTCTATGGCATGCATCGTTTGGAGGTATTTAAAAATACTCAATAAAACTTGCAGTTTTTAGCTCTTCTGAATCTGAATGTTCTTTATTTTTTAGCAGTAGCAGACGCTCTTTAGTCATCTCTTCCCCAGTTCGAACATCTGCCGTCTCCAGCCCTCTTACCTCACCTACCAGTCCCTCTGCACTATCCTTGCCGGGTGAGAAGGACTCCACCTCAGCAAGTGAAGAAGAGCTAGCATCCGATACAGCCCAGGAAGAAGACAACATTGAGATTAAAGAAGAGCCCTTAACAGACAAGGAAATAGAGGAGAAAGAGGCTGAAACAAGCTCCTCTGAGGGGGAAGAGCCTCTGCCAGCCTGCAATGGCCCCACCCAGGCCCAGCCCTCTCCCACCACTGAGGGTGTGGAGTCCCAGGAGGAAGTTACCCCTGGGTCCCCAGCTCCATCCCCAGGCATGGCCCCAGCCCCTTCAGAGCAGCCTTCATCTGTCCCGGAAGTTGTCCTCCGAACCCGAACCTCGAGTGAGGGGTCTGAGCAGTCAAAGAAGAGAGCCCCTGTCCAGAGGACCTCAGCACCCCCTAATAGGCCTCCTCCCCCCAGAGCCACTCCCAGCCCTAAGACCTCCACGGGGAACACACCCTCCAGTCCCACAGCCTCCGAGCAGGGTTCACCCACCAGCTCCAGGGCCTCCCTGAGGTCTGGGACGCCAAGTCCTAGTCCTAGGGCCTCTTTGGAGGTTTCTCTTGATCCACAGCCACCAGAGAAGCCAACAAGAACTCCTGAGGATGCAGAAAAGGAGAGCATTGACCACCCAAACCCAGAACTTTGTACTTCCCCCACCTCGACGATCCCTCAGGTGAGAGCGCATCCGATTAAGTCTGTTCTCATATAACCTCCATTCAGATCGTCTGTGCTGTAGCCAGGTTGTCCCACAGTCGAGTGGACTTTATACCATTATATTATAGTCTCAAAGACACTCTTGATCACCATTTTCTGTTTCTGGGGATTGTTTCACATCTTCAGAGCAACTAGTTCAGTGACCTACTCTTAAGATAATTGACTTCTGCGAGGGACTTCTCTCCAATATTTTTATGAGAAGATTTCTACTAATTTTCTTTTTTTGCTCCAAGTCCTGGGAGTTCCAATATAAAGAATCAACAACTGGCATCCTGAGCTTTACCTTTTTAAGAAGTGGGGGGTTGGGGGGGTGGGAAGAGGGTCTCACTTCAGTTTGCCCTACTTGTGACTACGGTAAATAGACCTCAACCAAAATGGCATTAGCAAATCTCCAAAGTATTATTTCTTTGATAAGAAAGACCCGGAAGAAGGAACTCACAGGGGAAGGAAAGTGAAAGAGATGGTCTTTTGAGAGATGAGAATATGGATGAGACGAGAATTGTGTTGAAACGGAAACACAGACGCTTCGGAGAGCAACCAGTTCTGTGAAAGATCTGCAAGGTCATATTCCATTTACATTATGTGGAAAGGGTATCAGAGAGACTTGACTTGTTCTGTGAGATTACCGGGGGCAGAACTAGGCCCTATGTGTAAAGATTTTTTTAAAGTACATATTTGATCAATACAAGGAGAACTTTTAGCAATTAGCTCTGTTAAAAGTGATATGGAAAAATATTTTTTAAATATAGGGGAAAGGGGATACGAGGGGCTTCCAAAAACCAAAATGGGGTGGACCACATGAGAAATAGTTCTCCTTCCTTAATTCTAAAAGGTAAGACATACGAACATCTGTCAGGTGCATTGTTGAGAGGGTTTTGGTGAGACGTCTGACTAGACGGTACCAACACTCATTCATTCATTTATTCCACAATTACGTATTGAGCCCTTACTACGTGCCGCTCACTTTCCTAGGAGGAGGGGTAGTAGAGTGAACAAAACACAACATTCTCTGCATCTAACATCCTAATGGGGGAGGGGAGAAGATAAACACGAAACAGAAGAAACAAGTAAAATTACAATTAGCGGCGATAAAAGATGGAGAAGAATTAAGTAGGGGAAGACACAGGGAGTGGGGGCCGAATGGCAGTTTTAAACAGAGTGGCAGAGAAGGTGACTGTAGAGCGATGAAGGGGGCTGGGGCACGACCCAGGTAGGTACCCGGGAGGGTGAGATGTCTGGCACCCGCAGAGCATAGCACCCTACTCCCGTCTGCGCCTGACTGACGGCTCCCACCACCCTGGGCGCCTTCTGCCATCTGAGAGGAGTCAACACGGACAGAGGGTCCCAGGGTGGCCTCCAGGATGTGAAGATGCAGAACTGCCTTCTGCATTGTTCTCTTTTACCCACAGGTGTTCTCAGAGTCCGACAAGGCAAGGGAGATGGAAGACAAGGACGAGAACCATAAGCTTATCTCGGCTGAGTCCCCCGAGGTACTAAAATCTAAGTGGACACTATGCCCTAAGACTTGACTCACAGGAAGTACTGCAGGTCCTAACAGAGCAAAACAGGCTGGCTTCTAGTCTGAGGTAACCCTGCTCACTGAGAGATGCAGGGCGTGTGGCTGCTGAGTAAGCGCTCGGTAGAGGAGGGTTCTGACGCAAGTGCAGCCACTTCTGACCTTTCTGCACTGAAAAGAGTAACTCTGCAGTATGGACAATCCAAAGTTCATTTAAATTTGACTTTGGAACATAGGACTTTAGTGTGGAGACAGCAATAAAGTCACCTTCTGTTTGGCCCTGGTGAATAATAAAACAAATTTTGATTCTGGGAGTAATCTTATTGAAGGGGAGATTATGGAGAGCCAAGATGCTGTCTGACTGTTTTGAGGAACAGGCTAGTAACACCGCCCCCCTTTCCCCCGAGGCCTCCTTGTATTTGAGATTTATCGTGTTTTCAACCTCTAGCCCCTCCTGTGGGATTGCCTTGGTCATCAGCTAAGGAGACATATTTTTCCCATGGAATTAAGCAACTAGAGCATCTTAGATTCTAGCCTCAGTGTCCTCAGTCCTCCGAAGCCTGTCCTACAAGATCCGTTCACTTCCCTTGCAGATGCGTCATAAATCATAGCAGAATTATGGACATATCACATACAAAATGGGTAAATAAAAAGATCACTGTGAGAACATTTGTTCTCACTTAGCATTTGAATTACCTGAGAGAGAATGGTAACTTTCTGGGAGGTGGTATTACCTTTGAGGTAATGCATGGCTTGGGATCAGAGGAGAGAGTAAGAAGGAAAATTTCCTTAAAGGAAAAATCAGAGAATTTCAAGCACATTGATAGAATTTGGTTTTACTTTAAAAGGGTGAATTTTATAGTGTGTGAATTAAACTTCACTTAAAAAGTAAATTCATTCTAAGTTGTAGAGTGCCAAGGGCATCCCCTGGCTTAGCAGCCCCTTGACAGGGCTTTCCACACTTGAGTTCCCATCGCAGAACCTAGAACTTTTCCCAAAGAAACCATTATTCATCCCACTTGCCTCCTAACCACCGCAGGTTAGGCTTATTTCTAAGTGTGAGAGCTGCAGTGTGTTGTTGAGGGGGTCAGTCTAGAAGTGGTGTTCTTAAGACGGTGGTTGTGCCCTCACAGACTCCCACAGAGACAGACACACAGATGCATGTCACACACATCACGTGGTATCTGATCACGGAAGTGTCTCTGGAGCCCAAAGACCTGGCCGCCTGTCCCAGCAAGTCACTTCACCCTCTGAATCTTGGTTTCTCGGCCTGTGAAAGAGGATGGCAGGAATAAAACGACAGTGTTGTCTGTGACCCTGTAGTATAAGGCACAGAAGGCCCTTTGAAGTGGAGAGGCTGGGAAGGCTGAACCACCTCTCACTGGCAGAAATCTTCTTTTTGTAGAGCCCAGGTCTCCAGCTTCACGTCTCTGCAGTTCCAGAAGACAGCGACGTCACAGCGCCCGAGCCTCAGGAAGAGGTAAGGAGGCCAGATACGCGGAGACCAGGACGGGTGGTGAGATTGGTCACTAGGAAGGAACAGAAGTTTGGCTTCAGGCCAGAATCTCACCTGTGGGCTACGAGGGGAACTCGGCAGTGAACAGTATCCTCAGGGCAGTCTAGCAGGTGGGAGCCCGGGCAACCAAGAGTAAACTGGGACTCTGTGTTTTGGTGCCCATTTCCCAACATTTGGCCTTGAAACTCTTGAACTCTCACGATGGCCCTGTCTCCTAAGTACTTATTTATTTATATCTGAACGTATTTCAAAAGGGAGTTAAGATCTACAGAAGGCATACAAAGAGGTCAATGCACATATTGAGTACACACCTAGCAAAATAACTCGGAAGTGTGTTAGTGACAGTGACACAAAATGGAGCTTCGAATTAGGCGAGTACAAGAATACATTCGATAAAGTAAACTTACTAAGGATGGATCATGAAATTGGCTCCAGACTTTCTAAACATCCAAAAAAAAGAGAAAAATCTGATCACTTCACCCTGCTCACGATGCCATTCCTTCAGAGAACAACTGCTCCAATACTAAGATGAGAAAGAAATCCCTCCTGCGAACCCTCATAAAGAGACGCTGGAGGATGTCATGAACAGTATGTGTAACGAGTCGTGGCAATAATCCCAACAACCGGTGTCACGTCCCTCGGCCGTGCACAACATGCAGTGCGGTGCGACAGAAGCACGTTGAGTTTCTGCCCTTCTTGAGCGGTTGGTGGGGGGGCAGGTGAGCGTCTAACGCAGTCGTGTTTTCTTTCCAGGTGTCTACAGTTCAAAGTGAACAGCTCTGAAGAGGAGCCGCCAAGACCTCCCCGCACTCACACCTCCCAGAGAAACTCCTCAGCTACAGGGCATATAAATAAGTCAGAGGGACTTAAGATTCCACAGTCGTTTCTAGATTCTCAAGCAGTGTGGGTGCTGACGGTGTCTAAAGAGCTAGTCGCACAAATGGAGGCTGAGGAGCAGAACTAGGCGAGGGAGGGAGACAGGCCTGGGAGAAGAGATCGTCGGGCTCAGGGAATATTTAGTTCAGATTTTGGCGTTGTTAGAACAATTGAGACTTTACATATTAATTAAAGTGGGGCTACAATGACTACAACAAGCAAAAGTATCTATAGACACACATGTAACCACCATACTCAGGGAACTGGAAACAAATCTTTGATTTACTACTCATTTTGCAAGACTTACAGTAAAAAGAACATCTTTTCAGATTGTTAAAGAAAGTATTCTACATGTGGATGCTTTGTCTGACACGGAGGCTGTCCCAGCCCAACAGTGTCCTCCACTTGCACAAGGGAATTGGTTCTGCCCCGGGGCTGGAAGGCCCTAGTCCCGTCCCTGACCTCCTTCCTTCTCACCCGGCGACCTGGCCATATGCTTTGATGATGCCAAGGGCCACAGGCTCCTCATTCTAAGTCCTGTACCACCCCCGCCCCCTATAGGTAATAAGCAAATACCCTTGGAAAGGGGTTACACTGTAGAGCTACGTCTAGTGTTTATAATCTGGTACTTGGTGTAAGTAAGGCTATGAGCAGGATGGGAGAAGA
This sequence comes from Tonatia bakeri, assembly GCA_004024845.1. Taxonomy (NCBI): domain Eukaryota; kingdom Metazoa; phylum Chordata; class Mammalia; order Chiroptera; family Phyllostomidae; genus Tonatia; species Tonatia bakeri. The sequence continues at coordinate 27,106 of PVIA01001468.1, read as the reverse complement.
CATGAAACTCTAAGTGAAGGGAAAGGATAGAAAGTATTGTAATATAATGGAAATGGCATGGAATTGGGAATCAAGTCCTGGATTCAAGTTCTATCATTTGCTTCTGTGAAAAACATTAAAAACTAACTTTGTAAATCCTGCCACCCTGATAAACACGTACACATGCAAACACTCATTCCTCCATCTTTGCCTTTTTTTTCAAATGTCACTAAGGAAAGTTTTTGTTTGTTTAAGGTTTTGTTTCTTTTTAGAGAAGGGGAAGGGAAGAAGAAAGAGAGGGAGAGAAATATCAATCAGTTGCCTCTTGGCATGCCCCCAACTAAAGACCTGGCCTGCAACCCAGGCATGTGCCCTGACTGGGAATCGAACCAGCGACCTTTCAATTCACAGTACACTGCTGCACACCAGCTAGGGCTGCTTTTGTTTCTAAGGGTGATAGATGTTACCTTTTTAGTCATTCAGCAAGCATTTATTGAGTACCTGCTCTGAGCCAAGCACCGCACTAGGTACTGAAGAAACAATGATGAGTAGAAAAAGTGAGGACTTTAGAGACAGAACATTGAGCCCAGAGAAGAATAGGCAGGGTTTAGCAATGTGTTAGAGACACTTGATCACTCAAAGTTAGGCTTGAGAGGCTAGAATTTGATGGTGTCGTTCCCTGAAGTGGTGACTACAGGAGGAAGGGCATGGTACGTGGGTTCTCTGCAGGCGACAAGCTGACACAAGTAAGCAATAAAGCACATGTTGAAGGATATTAGGCAGCTCAGAACTGAAAGAACAGCCAGACTGCAGAAAGGACAAGAACCAGCCCATGGATGTCTGTAGCAGGAATGTGTGGATTGCCCCCCTAGGCAGCTGTCACTGGGAGACTTGGCTTCAGCCAACATGTGCCCCCATGGCCTTTCCAGATCCAGATTCCCTGGAGAAAGAATCTGATTGGCCCTGTTTGGGGGAAAACATGTTAGTGTCTACTGTGACAGACCGATGGCGGGAATGGTAGTAAGGAGGGTGGATTACAAAGAAGTACAAGGAAACTTTGGGGGTGATAGAAATATTCTTAATTTTGATTGTGATAATTTGCAGGGTGTATGTGTGTGTCAGAATACCAAATTGTATGCCCTGTGTGCGGGTTTTGGGGTGTCTCATGCAAACATTGGGCGCTAACAAGTTTGAGAACTTGCAGGACTCTGGTAGGTGTGTCCGTTAGGGAACTGGAAATACAAGTTTGTATTCAGAAGTTATTTTCCCTAGATCTGCTCCTGATACTCTTTCGTTGTATTTTAAAAACCTTCAGAGGATCTCTTTTGTAATGGAGAGGAGATTGCAAGCCTCCCTCTAAAAGGCCTACTGCCTGTAATGTAATACCTCTCCTAGAAGGCATCACCCTCTTGCTGCTGGGGGCAATACTCCAGGGGTATTGGAAGGGTGGGGGAAAGGCTTGGAATACAGGGCCCTAGCTGTCCAAGATGTGCCCCCACCCCCACCCCGTGAGCTGCTAGTAATGCCCTACCCGTTCATCTGGCAAAGCCCAGGCCAGACCTTGTTTCTGCAGGCTTTCACTGACCCTCCTCTCCTAGGAAATTGATTCTCTTTGGGGAGTGTGCCACAGAGCATTTCTAGGGACTTAAGCGTCAAACTTATTTTCACCAGGTGCCACGTCAGCCTCATAGTTGCCTCCAAAGGGCCGAATGTAATTTTAGGACTGTATAAGTGAAACTACTCCTTAACAGTTAACCGACAGCTCAGCACTGTTGCTGGATAAAACAAGGTGGAGGGCCAGATTTGGCCCTCGGGCTTGTGTTTGCCACCTGTGACTTAGGGTCCTGTGGAGGAAGTCAGACAGCTAAGGTAACTGCTCTAACAGGTACAACCAAAGTAGAAAATTGGACTAAACTGTGGAATGGACACTTCATCTGTCCACTGGCTCTACTGGAGGTTTCAGGAAGGCAGAAAGGGCCAGTATGTTGGGTACGACAAGTAATTTGGCTTACCTAGGACAGATAGTCCCAGGTAGGAACCGAACTGTTTACCATGATTTACGGAATGGTAAGTTTTCCAGCGGCAAAAGGCCAGGACTTAGAAGACTTTCATCTTGGCAGCAACACAAGGAGGGGCCAAAAGCCAATAAAACTGAGTGGAGATGAGCATCTCTTGTCCCCTGTCGTGAGGCCCCTGGAGGTCTGTTGACAAAGGATGGCTGCCCCAGTTTCCGAGGTTTAGCGGTCAGTCCCTGGAGGACACTGGCAGCTCACCACCAGGGGAGCTTCATTCGTCATCTGTTTGCATCTCTGTAGAATTAATTGCAAGAAAGTCACCCAGTCCCTGCCTTCTAGCAAGCTGAAGGGCAGTACTGACAGACTAGGTAAGGTATCCATGATATCTAAGACACACCACAGAGCAGGGCGCACACACTGCTTACAGTATTGTTTGTTGTCTGCTAAACTGGTGGTGAGCATGTGTGTACTGGGTCCTATTTTTCTGCATGTTTACATTTTTAAAGTGGATGGTATGTGTCTACAGGGACAAAATCATGTACCAGCAAGACCTGTAAGGTTATAAGAGAAAAAAGATGCTTATGAGAGACTTTAAACTGTGAAAGTAACATAGCAAATCAGTAGAGTCAATTCAGCTGATGGCCTCCAAGAGCCTGTGGTTCAATTTTCAATACATAAAGGATATGCGATGAGGGAGATTCAGCCACAATACAAGAAAACTTTTAACCTTTCCTGAAATTCAGGGTCAGCTTGTCATTATCAGTAAATGCAAGCGATTGTCCACTTTTGGAATTTAACCCTTAGGACTTGAATTTCCTTTTCTCTCTTTTTTAATTTATTGACTTTAGAGAGAGAAGAAAGGAGAAACTTTTTTTTTGTTCCACTTACCCATGCATTCGTTGGTTGGGTGACCAATCCCCCTTACTCCCTCTTCCACCTTCACCTGCCCCCTTCCCATTGGTTGATTCTTCTATGTGCCCTGAGCAGGGATCAAACCTACAACCTTGGTGTATCCAGACCAGATGCTTTAACCAACTGAGCTACTTTTTTCTTGAATATTCTTTTATCTGACTTATGGCCCAACTCACCTTTTCATTAACTTACATAAGTCTCGCCCACGTGTTACTTTCTTTGCCTTTCTTGGAGTGACTTTTCCCACACCTCAGTTTTCTTTTTTCTTTTTAAGGATTTCATTCATTCATTCATTCATTCACTTATTCATTCATTTTTAGAGAGTGGGGAAGTGAGGGAGAAAGAGGGGGAGAAACACTGATGTGAGAAAAACATCGATCCGTTGCCTCTGATACTCGCCTGACTGGGGACCGAACCCACATCCCAGGCGTGTGCCCTGACCAGAAATCCAGCTGGCGACCTTTCACCTTGTGGGATGACAGCCAAGCAACTGAGCCACACTGTCCAGGGTCGGGCTCTCATTGTTACTGATCACTGCTGTGGCTTTAAAAATATATTTAAATAAAATGAACTTGATCAACTTACTTTGTCTTATCCTCAGTTTTACCAACCGAATCACATCTTTAGGAATGAAAGCAACTAGCCTTGCTATTTTATGTCTTTGCCCTTTTTCCTCGCACTATGTCTCTGTTCTCTGAGACTGGCTCTTTCAGTGTTCGTCCCCCAAATGCACATGCACAACCCCTGTCTCTCTACCGATCTGCACAAACACTGATTCCCAAAGCTAGAGAACTCTTTACAGTTCTCAGAACTCTGCAGGAATAAGAAGAAAGCACAGAAGTCTGTATCACCGGGATGGAAGGCAGAATAACCACAGGAGCTCTACGCCCGAGTAGGAAGCCAAGATAACAATAGCTAGCAATTATTGAGCACTTAGGCTATTTATCAGGTAAGGTTCTAAAGCTTTAGATCAGTGATTTCCAACCGGTGTGCCGCGAGAATTTTTAAAACATGCAATACCGACCATTTAGTCAGGGGCACCAACTTCTTTTTCCCTAGATTGTCAAATAAAAAATGACAACAAAAATAATACCTATTTTGTTGTCAGATGGGCAAAAAGTATTTTTAATGTGCCACAGAATTTTAGTAATTTATGTGTGCCACGAGGCGAAAAAGGTTGAAAATCGCTGCTTTAGAAGTATTAACCCATTACATCCTCACAGTAACTCTTATGAGACAAGTGTTCCAATAAGAAATGAAACAGAACTTGCCCAAGATCACATAGCAGAGAAGATCCCAGAGCCTGTGTTTATACTATCCCATCCTTAGTCATTGAATTCGTCATTAGTTTTGTAGCATTTCCTGCCACAAACTGAGTCCAGAGGTGGCTGACTGGCATTGATTAAATCGAGGTCCTTACCACGCGCAAAAGCCACGTCTGAAAAGAAATGGCTGTACAGGTATTATCACTTTCAGTCCCCCATTTCAAAGACGAGGGCGCAGGATTTAGCGATGTGCCCGAAATCACACAGCTAACGAGCCTCGGAGCTGGGACCACTCGAACCCCAAGCCCAAGCCTCTGCACCCCCTCAGAGGGCTGTGGGACAAGGAAGATCCGGAGGGGGCGGCGTCCTCTTTCCCGCCTCGCCTCCCAGCGGCCCGGCCCGCGGTGCGCCACTAAGTTACCTTACGCTCCAAGTTTCTGGACTCGGACCTATTTAGTAAATGATATGCAAACGCAAGTAAGTAATGTTCCACATTTGTTGAGAATTCAAATAACGTCGATCGCGGGGAAAGCGGGCCCCGGGTTCACATCCCGCCCCCGCCCCCGCCCCATCCCAGCCTCGCAGCGAGGGAGGAAGCGGCTCCGGACGGAGGGCGAAGCGACAGTCGGAGAAGGAAAAGCTGCCTTTCCTCCTGGGGCAGCAGAGGCGGCCGGGCGAGCAGAGGGAACCTGCAGAGGGCGGTTTCTCTCCTCTTTTCCTGTCCCACCCATTCGGCCGGCCCGCCCACCCCCACTCGCCGGCCCGGCAGCTAACTCTGCGCGTCTCTGCGCGGCTTCCTGCACTCGGCGCCCCTCCGTGGGTCTGCGCGAATCTCCACGGCTCCCGCCCCGGCCGAGTTCAAAGGGACGCGCTGCGTGGCGCCGGCCCTTCCGCGCCAGCCCGTCCGACTGGTAAGGTGAGCACGTGGAGGAGGGGAGCTGGGGAGGGCGGAGAGCCAGGCGAGCCCGGTCGCCCACACTCGCGCTGCAGCCACCCCGGCCCCAGCAGGAACTGAAACGGAGCGTGGCCGGAGCTCGGCCCTGGGCTGGAGCCTCCCGTCGCGGCTGCTGGGCCACCCGCGCAGCGCAGCGAGCCCACCGAGTGCAGGTAGCGCAGGAAGGCTGGGGCCGGGGCCAGGGGGCGGGGCCGCGGAGCGAGACCCGACGGCTGCGGCGGTGGAGAGGGCCCCCCGACAGCGCCCGAGGCTCCAGCTCGGCCAAGTGGGGTTCGGTCTAGTGGCCGGCTAGTGGGGTTCAGTAGACTGTACGACGGCGCAGTGGACAATGAAGGGAAGGCTAATGGAAGACACCCAGCCAAGCTGGGTGGAACGATTGTGTCAGGCCAAAAGGGGACCCCCACCTCCAGTTTCCTTTGCCTGGGTCATCCCCCACCTCCACCTGCACGGCAGGTCCCAGCCCCCACGTGGCCCCCGAGCCTTGGAGCAGGTTCTGCGCAACACCCCCACCCCCGTCCTGACACCGAGGGGATGGCTCCGCCCAAACTCCAGGCTGTGGAAGAACTGGGTACCTGTTACCATGATTTAGCGAAACTGGGGCCGCTGTTAATTTGCATACCTTTGCCCAACTTACTCAGGCCTTGAGAAATCTCTTAGGTAAATGTCGTGACCCAGTGAAAGAATATCAGGGTAGAGCATTCAAAGATAATGCACCCCAGATACAGGTGGTCTCTCAGCTCTGCTCTTGATAACTGCAGCCTGAGGAGATACTCAGGGAAACCAAACAAGGGTTTAGGACGAGCTCCACAGGGGAAAGAAGGAATGGGGAAGAGGCTCAGGAAAATCTGGCACCAAAGGCTTTTCTGGGATTTCTAGGTGTCTCCAGCCCCAGGCAGGGGCCCACCCACCTCTTACCTGTCTTTTTCCCCTTGCGTGCTACAGATCTGCTTGTTCCTCACGGTGCCCATCCGCTTGCTGCCATGACTGGCTTCCCCACCACGCCTTCTCCAAGAGGTAGGTGAAGGCCCTTCCCAGTTGGAATGGTAGAGACTCCTTCAACATCCTCACCCCCAACTCAGTCTTGGAATTCCCTGAGGTTTCAGACCAGATGAGACTTTCCCACCTCTCTGCCAGCCTCACACCCAAACAGGTACTGGGAGGAAGCAGAAGGCAACCAGAGTGTGCAGGTTAGCGAGCCTCGAAGCTAAGTCTCATGGGCCTGTGCGGGTCCCTGGCACTGCCACTTCAAGTTTCGGGACCCTGAGTGAGTTGTCTAACCTCTAAGCTCCAGTTTCCTCGTTTGCAGAGTAGGGGAAATGGTACCTATCTTATGAGCTTTATCTGTGAGAATTAAATGAGACAACCTATACAAAACACCTAGTACAGTGTCTCAGATCTAGTAAGCACTCAGTAACAGTGGTGGTGGTGGTGGTGGTTGTGGTTATTGTTATGTACTTGTTAGAAACCTACCTACCTCTTCTTGGAAAGGAATTCTGCCTGCTGTCTAAGTCCACACCTCAGGTGGCATACTCAAGCATCAAAAACCCACTGTTCCTGCCCTGACTGGTGCGGTCAATGAAGGGAGGACTGAGGGGAGCAGGTGTGGTCCTGCACAGCAGAAGGTCACTGGTTTGATTCCTGGTGAGGGCGAGTGCGGGAGGCCAGCTATCAGTTTTCCTCTCTCACGTCGATGTGTCTTTCTCTTTCTCACCCTCCCATCTCCTCCCTCTAAAATTAAATAAGTAAAATCTTTAAAACAAAAAACAAACAAACAACAACAACAAAAAACACTGTTCCTGGCAGTGGTCCATCTCTCATCACATTTAGAATGGATTCCCACCTTTCATTTCCTAACCAAACTGGTCATGAGATGATACATTCATTGATTCTTCTCATCATGTGCTAGTTAGGTTAAGGGAGGAACAAAAGCTCGATTGGTCTATACATCTTTGTTTTCATGTACACAGTTTCATTTGTCATTAGGACAGACATTCTCTGTTTTACTGATGTGGAAGCAGGTGAAGGGCATCCCGGGGGGGAGTCTAAGACAGTGTCCTCTATGACTAGTGATGCACGCAGGTCAAACTGTTAGTGGAATGATGGGAGATGAGAAAAGGGAGAAATGGGTAGAAGTTTAAACTGGTCAGCAAAGGCTTCAAGAGCGGGGAAGGGGTGGAACCCTTACCCTCGAAGGATGGGTGATGAGGTGTGTACAGGCATGCAGGTAGCACCCCGTGTGAAACTGCAGAGACTGCATTTACCCTGGGGGTCATTCAGAAGGAGAGGTCAGAGGGCCTCCCAAATCAGCCTGCCCCCCAAATCAGCCTACCCACAGCGAAGAGAGGTGAGGCTTCTGCAGCTAGGTGAGGAATTAGCACTTGAGCAAAAGGAGAACTGTTGACATTTTTTTTTCTTTTTTAAAATTTGTGGTAAAATATACATACTGTGTTACCATTTTAACCATTTGTTGGCGTACAGACTAGTGATACTGAGTATTACATTCATAGAACCATGCAGCCATCACCACCATCCTCCTCCAGAGCTTCGTCCCCCCTGCCCCCTAGCCCTTGGTAAACACTGTTACACTTCCTGCCTGTGTGAGTTTGACTGGGTGCCTCATACGAGTGGGAGCGTACAGATTCTGTCTTTTTGTGTCTTTTTTCTCTTAGCGTAACATCTCCAGGGTTCATCCATGTGGTAGCATGTGTCCGGCCTTCTTTCCTTTTTTAAGGCTGGATATATGCATATATGTATATAATTTTGTGTACAGTTAAAAATTTACATCTATATCATTTTGTTTATCTATTCATCCATTGGTAGATATTTGGGTTGTTTCCATCTCTGAGCTATCGTGAATCATGCTGCTATGAACATGGGCATACAGGTGTCTCTTTGAGTCCCTGCTCTCGATTCCTTTGGGTACACAGACCCAGAAGAGCAACTGTTGAATCATATGGTAATTCAGTTTTTTGAGGATCTGCCACACTTTTCCACAGCAGCCACACCAGTTTACAGTCCCAGCAGCAGTGCACAAGAGTTCCATTTTCTCCACCATCTCATTAATTTCTTTTTTTATGTATATAGTCACTGTCTTAATGGGTGTGAAGTGGTATCTCCTTGTGGTTTCGATTTACATTTCTTTAATTATGAGTGATTTTCAGCATCTGCATATCTTCTTTGGAGAAATGTCTATTCAAGTCCCTTGCCCAATTTTTAATTGTCTTGTTTTGCCATTGTTGTCATTGTTGACTTGTATATTTACATTCTTGGTCCAACTAGTGACGTGCGTGATGCGGTATTTTAGGGCAGATCATGCGGCCCCTAGCCACTGAGCCCAAGCCAACACAAGTTTAGAGACACGAAGGGAGAGATCCCAGCAGGGTGAGGGCTGTTACGTTAAATGCTGCCGTTGGTGAGTGTCTTGCACATCCCTTCCCCATCTCTCCACCTGCCTCCCCTCACGTCCTTGTCCTGGAAAGGTCTCCTGAAGGAGATGGCCTCTTGGGTTGTTGAAAGTGAGGGCTGTGCTACGGCCTTCGCGGGCCCTTGACACTTTTCCCTTTGTGGGCTCGCTCCTCCATTAGAAAAGATACATATTGAAAATTGTATTTTACAACTGGGTTGGTGTAAAGAAAAATATAGTGTAATAAAATCATTAACAGTTGCATTTGTAATTAATCATTGATGGATAGAACATTATTACAATTTCCTCGACCTAAACATTTGATTTCTCTTTGTGATTTTAAAAAGAGATTTAAATTGTTACCATTAAAATCATTAAAATCCATTCTCATGGGCCCCTAGAAGTACTGTCGACCCTAGGTGCTGTCCTGCTGTGCCTAGTGCGTAGGTCACCCCGTGGAAGCAGGAGGGAGTAGAACCCAGCATTGTGGGCTCTGCCTGCCCACGAGTAAAGCCCCTCCCTTCCCACCTGGTCATGCTAGTTGCCTCCTAGGTTTTTCTCACTCTGGATTAGACACAGAGTGTTTTTCATCTCACCTACTTTTCACCACAACCCTGTGAGCAGGTTTTATTCTCATTGTACAGAAGCAAAAACTGAGGTACAGGGAAGTTCAATTTTCAGACAGTAAGAAATTCTCCCAAGGTCACGTGGCTGACAATGGCAGAGGCGGGATTTTATGCCAAGCCTGATTTGTTCCAGAGCCTGTGTTCTTTCTGTCATGGTACACTGCCCTCAGAGTGTCGCGCCACCCCGCAGGCTGGGGCACAGAAAAGAGAAGGAAGGAGAAAGGAAGCAGACTTCCAGGGCGGGTTCCCATGGGAAAGAGATTGGGGGAGCCGCCCTGTGTCGGGCAGGTCTATAGAGCAAATAAGTAGGTTGGCAGACTCAAGTGGCAAAGGATCTGATGCCTCAGTGATAAGAGATTAGGGGAACAAGGGCCACAAAGAAACCAACCCGTATCTAGGTTAACAAAAAAAGGGAGGGAGGTGAGTGAGCAAAATAGATCTTGACGTTCATTTGCCGTCCGTTAGGATTTAGATGGAGCCTCACATCGTGGGGTCTTCAGGCCCAGGCCTCCCCACTGGAAAAAAAAAACTGGTGCTACAGCCCTTCAAGCCTGAGAAGGGAAGGAAGAAAGTAACATTATTATCCCTTCGTTGGACAAGAGATAGGAGAGAATGGGGTGGCAACAGGAGATGATGGGGGAAGAGCTAAAAGCCGTTCCCCTTCCCACCCCTTTATCCCAGGCTTCGGGAACTTTGTCTTCCTCCTTGTTGTTTTCATTGAAAAGCTGTTCCGTGCCCCTCAAGGGATAGCCTCCTTGACCTTCTCTCTCTCTCCCCCCCTCTCCCCCTCTCTCTCTCTCTCTCTCTCTATATATATATATATATATATATACACACACACACACACACACATTATACACACATGTATACATGCATATATATACTCTCTATGTACGTGTTTATAATTTGAATTTACTTTGTTCACAAACATCTAATCATATTACACGTACAGGCCCAGCAATTTGCTTTTTTCATCTAACCATAGGTCTTGTCCCAGTAACTGCAGATCTCCCACATTCTTAACAACTGTATAGTGTTTCCAGGATGAATGGCCTGTCATTTATTTAAGCATTCCTCTGCGGACGGACTTTCAGATATGTGTCACTCTTGCAAACAGTACAGCAGGGCACGCCCTTTCCATCTGCAGTAAAATTCAGAGAACCAAGCCCAGTGGCCACGTAAACAAAAGCGTCACTGGAAGCAGCGCAGGATGTTTCCAGAACTCGGGCAGTGGTCGTGTGTGGTGCTCGGACCCTCGGAATGAAGAGACAGGCTTGACACCTGGCTCAGCCAACGGCCTGTTGAGCTGCCTCGGCGTCTTGGCTTGTGCGGAATGAAACTACCAGTCCGGCTTCCATCACACTCATGGGGTAGAGATGAAACAGTGTTACGTTTTGCAGGCTGTGAGTCATGCATGTGCACTGCAGTTCTGACACTGCAGCCTGAAGGGCCCGGCTCATCAGCTCTCAGGGCCTTCGGTCTGTGACCTTGAGTCTGAGAAAAGTGCTTCTGTGTGAGCTCAGAAATTTAATTTTTAAAAATAAACACTTTATTTTGGAATAGTTTTAGATGTATAGAGAAGTTGCAAAAAATAGTACAGAGAGCTCCCATGTACGCTTCAGCCAGTTTCCCCTTAATGTCAGCGTCTTCCGTGGCGACGGCACATTTGTGAACGGAGAAGAAATGAACAGCGGCACAGTACTGTTAACTGCGGACTGTTAACTGCGGACTTCGCTGAGATCCCCCTAGTTCAAAACTGATTGTGAAGTGAATTCCGATAGAACGCTTTCAGTTAATAAAAATTCTCAGACCAAGGCTGGCAAAGGCCCGAGGGCCAGCTAGTTCGCTCCCGCCGGTGTTAGGACTCTCCCCAGGACCGGAAGCGTGTGTCCACTCGTGCTCTTGCTTCTGTGGCCGGGCGTCTGCTCCCGCTAGATCTGCCCTTTGTGCAGGTCACCCAGCGGCCTATTGAAGACGGCGTTCAAGGTCTAGGCTCCCCCCTAAGTTTTCTGTCCGGGCTTTCTCTCACAGCTTCTCTTACCAGATGTGGTCCCCAAGCCAGTCACATTGTTGGCTGCTCATCTCAGGACTGTGACACCAGCTGCGACTCAGCGGTCTAGGAGTGGCGCAGAGGAGGGCTGCACCGTCGCCTCCGTGATCAGAGACCATGTTAATGGTGCCTAATGTAACAGCAAGTTTAAAATCTTTTATATGAGCAACTATCATAAGAAATGTGGAAGATAAAGGAAGAAACAAATAGTAGAAGAAAATAAAAATCATCCCAGATTCCCTAACCTACCTGTCATTCTTGCTGCTGTGTGGGGGTATATCCTTTCTAGTGGTCCCACTGTAAGGCTGCCACTAAACGTGGCTTCCCCACTCTTCCCCACTCCCCACTTCACTTCTGATTCATTGGTTTCCTGGACCCGAGAGCAAGGAATCTGCTCAATTCTCATCGTGTTCTGTTTGGCCCATTCCTCCAGTCATTTGAAACCTCTTGTCTGTTACCAGCTCGCTAGTTGCCCCTCTAGCTCTGAGCGTCTCACAAATGTGTCATTCCTCTCCGCATCCTCAGGGGTCTGCGTTTACCCAAAGGGCTCCAACTCACGTGTGAGGCACCAGGAAGGGAGAACACCAAAACAGAAGATCTTGCAAAGAATTTAATATTTGATATATTTTAAAAACAAAAAGCCAGAGTCATCATGAGGAACAAATTATATTATTGGATTTTCTTCTACCAGTCTTACGACTTAATATCTTTATTTTGAATTGCATAAAGGCCTTAATTTGTCCCTAGCATGGTTTGACATAATAATGTCAATTAGAAAAGAACCAAGGTCAGGTCCCAGCGGAAGAACCTCTGCTTAGACTGCCGTCACTCGCTCCCTTCCTTGACAGTCAGTTGCTGCCCCACTTGGCCCTTATAGCCAGGCCGCGTTACCCCACAAGGATAGGATAAACGGTCCTATCCCGTGTTCTGTGATGAATCACTACCTACTCATGTGGCACCTGACTCTCCTTCAACCCCCTCCCCATCCTCACTCTCAATTAATGACCTTGCATTCTATTTTCTTGAATGAATTAAAGTTCTCAGAAGAGAACTCAAAGGCCCCTACTACTTGCATCTGCTTACTACCTGCCTTTGTTCCCACTGTGCATTAATCATGAATGACCCCTGCTCTGTCTGCAGCCAGCCCCTCTATTGATGCACCAGACCCCAGGCCCTTCCAGGCCACGCTTCCAGCCACCCTCCTCTCTCAGACATAATCAGTTGTTCCCTCTCACCTGCGTCATTTCTCCCATCCAAGCACTAACCAGGCCCGACCCTGCTTAGCTTCCGAGATCAGACGAGACTGGGCACGTTCAGGGTGGCATGGCTGTAGACTCACCTGAGTCATTTCCACATGTACATAAACATGCTGTCATTTTTCTCATCCTTAAAAAAACAAAACAAAAACAAAAGGCTTGAACTGTTCCCCACTCTAGCTATGGTCCATTTCTCTACTCATCTTTACAAGAAAGTTTGTTTTATTCTGCCTTCAGTTCCTCTCCTTCCATGTAATTATTTACTTATTTTGAACCCACTGTAAACCCGGGGTTTATACCAGCAATTCACCAAAGCTCCTCTTGTCAAGGTCATTCGTGACTTTTGCTTAGCGAATCCCAGTGGTCTTCATACTTGACCTATTTAGCTGCTTCTCTGCTGTGTCCTCCCTGGGCTCAGTCCTTGATCCTCTTTGTCTGTACTTACTCCGTTGGCGATCTCACCCACTCTCATGATCTTAAATATGCTGACTTTAAATCTCCAGTGCACACCTCTTTCCCAAATTCCAGTCTTAACGTCTGCACTTGGATATCTAAGAAGTAATCATGTCCAAAATTGAACTCTGGATCTTCCCTTCCAAATCTGTTCCTCTTACAGGCTTCCCATCCCGGGCAACACCATGCCTTCCCTCCCTCCAGGCACTCAGGCCCAAACCTGGGTGTCATCCTCGACTCCACCCCACATCCTGTCAGTGTAACTGCAGAATATCCAAAATCCCACCACTTCTCCGTGAGTTGCTGCTTGACCCAGCAGTGTTTTCATGCAAACTAGAAAAAGGCTCCCCCTCTGGGTGGATGCACCTGTGCCCTTGTGCCAGGACACCAGCTTCTACTTCTACCCCTATCTTCCCACAATATCCTTTACTGTTTCATTTTTTTAAAAAAGTTTTCTTTATTTGCCCTGGCTGGTATGGCTCAGTGGACTGAGCGTCAGCCTGCGAACTAAAGGGTCACTGGTTCAGTTCCCAGTCAGGGCACATACCTGGGTTGCAAGCCAGGTCCCCAGTTAGGGGGGTGTGAGAGGCAGCTACACACTGATGTTTCTCTCCCTCTCTTTCTCACTCCCTTTCTCTAAAAATAGATAAATATTTAAGAAAAAAAGATGAGGGAGATTTCTGACCTCTCTTCCTAAAAATAAAGATTTTATTTATTTTTTGACAGAGGGAAAGGGAGGGAGAAAGAGGGAGAGAAACATCAATATGTGGTTGCATCTCATGCGTCCCTTACTGGGGACTTGACCTGCAACCCAGGCATGTGCCCTGACTGGGAATTGAACAGGCAACTTCTTGGTTCACAGGCCGATGCTCAGTCCACTGAGCCATACCAGCCAGGGCAACTGTTTTAATTTATTATTGCTGCAAAACAAACCACCTCAACACTTAGTGGCCTAAAACAATAGCAATTTGTTTATTTTCTTAATTGATTTTAGACAGAAGGAAACATCAATTTGTTGTTCCACTTATTTATGCATTCATTGGTTGATTCTTCTATGTGCCTTGACCAGGGATCGAACCTACAGCCTTGGCATAACGGGATGATGCTCTAACCAATCGAGTTACCTGTCCAGGGCATCAATAGTAATTTATTATTTCTTAGAATTCTGTGAGTTGGCTGGGGACTCCTCTGCTGGTTTCACCAGTGCTCACTGATGCAGCTGCAATCCACTGGAAGGTCCACTGGGCTGCAAGATCCAAGATGACCTACGTCATACATGTAGCATGTATGGTTGGTACTGGCTGGCTGAGCCTGGGGCCCTCAGTTTTTCTCCATGTGGCATCTCATCCTTCATCGTGCTGGATTAGGCTTTCTCACAACATAGTGGACACAGTGTTCCAAAAGTGTGCCCGCTGGGCCCTGGCCAGTGTGGCTCAGTTGGTTGGAGCATCGTCCTGTAACCAAAAAGCTGTAGGTTCAATCCCTGGTTTGGGGATATACAGAAGGCAACTGATCAATGTTTCTCTCTCACATTAATGTTTCTCTCTCTCCCTTCCTCTTTCTCTAAAAGCAATGAAAAAGAAATGTCCTTGGGTAAGAATTTTAAAAAAAAAGTGGTCTTTGGAATTTGAAGCCCTACCCCAAACCTACTAAATCAGAATCTTCATTTTCACCTGATCTCTAGGAGCTTCTTATGCACAACAGGGTTTGAGAGGCACTGCTTTAAAATATAAATCCAGCCCTGGCTGGTGTGGCTCAGTGGATTGAGTGCCGGCCTGCGAACTGAAAGGTCATCAGTTTGATTCCCAGTCAGGGTACATGCCTGGGTTGTGGGCCAGGCCCCCAGGCGGGGGTGTGGAGAGGCAACTGATTGGTCTGTATCACACACATCAATGGTTCTCTCCTTCTGTTTCTCCCTCCCTTCCCCTCTCTATAAATATAAGTAAACAAAATCTTCAAAAATTTTATATATAAATAAATTGTATATATACGGATATATATAAATCCATATCTATCTCCCTTCCCCTCTCCCTATATATAAACAAAATCTTTAAAATTTATATATAAATGTATACATATATGGGTGTATATATAAATCCAACCAGTGTCTCCTCAGAAACCTCTAAGAGTCCCATCTCCTGCACTCACACAGCCCCCGGATTTCATCTCCGCCCCCCTCCTCGCTCCCTCCGAGGGGCCTCTGTGCCACACCCCTAACACACCAGTGTGCAAGGGCCCCGGGCGCGTTCCCATGTTATGGATAGCCTTCCCTTGAACTCTCCTGGAATGTTCCTCTCCCAGGTCTCTTTATGGCTGCCTCCATCACCTTCTGTAGGTTTTCACTCGAGTCACCTCATCGGGGAGACTTTCCCGGACCACCCCCATCTACATCCCAACTCCCTGTCCCTCTTCCTGCCTGTTTGCTCTACGTAGCACTGATGACCAACAGCCAATACAGTCTATTTGTTATTTTGTTTATTGTCCCCCTTCCCCCTCAGAAAGTAAATTGTATTAAAAAATGTTCTTTTTTAATTGTAAAATTTACATTTTTTGAAAGATTTTGTTTATTTGTAGAAAGGAGGGAAGGGAGGGAGAAAGAGAGGGAGAGGAACAACGACGTGAGAGAGAAGCGTGGGCGGCGCCTCTCAGGCCCGCGCTGGACACGGCCCTGCAGCCCAGGCGATCCCGACCTTCCACTTCGCGGGGCTCGCCCAGACAGCTGAGTCATACCGGTCCGGGCGAACGTACAATTCTTAAGCCTATAGTTCGTGGCATTAAGTCATCACATTGTTGTGGGACATCCCCACCATCCTTTCCCAGAACTTTTTCACCCCGCACTGAAACTCCAGGCGTTAAGCAACAACTCCAGGTTCCCCCCTCCTCCCACTTCCTGGTGCCCACTATCCTGCCCGTGTGACTTTCACTCTTTCGCGTGCCTCATGTAAATGCAACCATACAACACTGACCCTTTCACGGGAGGCTTATTTCATTTAGCACAATGTCTTCAAGGTTCATGATTTTGTATAATGTGCCAGAATTTTCTTCCTTTTTAAGGCTGGGTAATATTCCATTGTACCTGTTTGTGGCGTTTTGTTTGCCCATTCGTCTGTTCTTGGACATTTGAGTTGTTTCACTTTTCAGCTGCGTGAGTCGCGCTGCCCTGCGTGTGAGTGTACAGATATCTGTTTGAGTTCCTGCTTTCCTTTATTTTGGTTATAGCCCCAGAAGTGGAATTGCTGGGTCAAACGGTAAGTTCTGTTCGATTGTCTGAGGAACTGTGCAGGTGTGGGCTGCTGTTTCTTGTGCTTGCTGATCTGTGCCCAGAGCCTAGAAGAGGGCCTGGCGTGGAGCACATGGTCAGTGAACGCTTGTTGAATTAACTTTTACTTTCTCTGTCTATGAGCCTGGACTCCCGGTCTAAGAAGGCCGTGTGGCTTGCCTGAGCTGCTTGCTCATCGTGGTCCCGTACTGGCTGCTGATGTGTGCTGTTTCAAGATCACGGCCCCCAAAGCAGACCCTAATAACTTGTTCCAGAATTTTGCTGAGAAACCACATCAGGATCACCAGCTGCTTACGGAACCCACCTTCTTTCTGTGGCTCCTCAGGCTCCTGACCCCTCTCTTTTTCTCGGGTGCTGCCATGTCACCAGTAGGGATCCATTCTGTGTTCTTCCGGCGCCATTGGCTGTCATTTACCTGGATTCCCTGGAAAGCACTAGGTTAGCCTGGTGCTTTCTGGGCTGCATTCCTTCCCTTAGGTTTGCTTCCCCACACCACCAGGCTCCTGCTGCTCCTTTTGTGCAAAAAGCCTTCTCTCTGACAGGAGACAGGCAACAAGGGCCGGAGGAATTCACTTTCTCTGTGCCCTCCAGCTTGACCTCTTCAGGCCGAAACAGCGTGCCTAGCCCTTTCCCTGTTCTTGCTCCAAATATAACTCTTAAATCTGTTTGCCAGCTTGAGCTGCATAGAGCTTCCCGGCTCCACTCTTCTCTGTCTCTGGTAGCCTTTAATGGAGGCGTTTCTGCTGTAAACCTTGATGGGCATCTTTTAAAAGACTCACATTCTGAAATTACATTACTGAAAATGGACTTACAGGAAAGACAAGATTAGGGCCAGCCCCTCAACACTTACGAAACTCTGTAATGAGAACCCTACACGTACAACAACAATCCCAGTTGAAGTGATGACAGTTAAACCTCCACCAGCATCTGCACCTCAAGTCCCTGTTAGCCCTTTGCCTGCTGTGCCCTGTGGTGTGTGCTCCCTCCTTTTAAAAGACATGGGTTCCAGAGAGCCTTCACCGCCGGCAGAGTGAAGTCGTTCATCGAAACTACCAATCAGATGCAGGGCCCACCTTCTCCCTTAATCCACGGTTCTCATATAGAGGTGAATTTCTCTGTACCTCCTTCATTTGTACTTACTGCTTCACCAGGTAGCTTAACAAAAGTGGAAACCAACTGATTACTGCATCCAAGGAAGGCATTTCTAGTAAATTTTGTTTCTTTTCTCTCTCTTTTTTAATTTATTAATTTAAGAGAGGGGGGGGGGAAAGTCAGCGTGAGAGAGAAACAGTAATCCGTGCCTCTCCTCTGTGCCCCAGCCAGGGACCAAATCTGCAGCCCTAGCGTGTGCCCTGACCCGAATCAAACCCTGGTGACCTTTCGCTCTGTGGGACGATGCTCAACCAACTGAGCCACACTGGTCAGGGCCCTTCCTTCCTTCCTTCCTTCCTTCCTTCCTTCCTTCCTTCCTTCCTTTTAAATTTTATTGATTTTTAAAAGAGGGGAGGGAAAGAAAACCACCGATTTGTGGTTCCACTTATTTATGCATTCATTGGTTGATCTTGTATGTGCCCTGGATGGGGATTGAACACACAACTTTGGCCTATTGGAACGACACTCTGACCAACTGAGCTAACCTGCCAGGGCCCTTCTATTGAATTTTATGTTTCTTAAGGTCTTTTGATATTGCTGAAATGTTCTCCTTAGGTGTAGAACATCAGACATGAAAGCTGGGAAGTCTGCTCAGGAACTGACATGACTTCCGCATTGCGCTGACAGCACACCCACGCACTGATTGCCCGTGGGCAAGTGCACGGTAGCGGAGTGCTCTCTGAAGCACGACAGTCTGCATTTGATCGGAGTCCTCAGGGTCTCCTTCTGCCTTTATCCGTATGTTTTATACCCCCACGTAACAGACCGAGGCTCGGAGGGGTTTAGTTACTTCCTCAGAGTCACCTTGTTCTATGCTGGGGTGGGAGTCAGAACAGTTTTCTCTTTTAATTACTGTGCATCTAAACAAAGTCACTTCAGTAATATTTTAAATGGTTGCTACTATGTGACACTTATATGTTTTCTAATCTTCCCAGTAACCCCACAGTTGGTTTTAATATAGTCCCCATCTGTAATAGATGAGACTCCATGAATGAATCAAGAGACAGAACCATTTGCCCAAGTCCACGAATCAGCTGAGTGTATCCCCATTCCTAAAGAAAGAGTGGGGAACAGTGGGGAAGGGTGTGGCCTCTGCCTTCTCTGTTGGGGAACCAGGGTGGGCCATCCGGCCTTCCCTTAGCCCATGTGGAAAGACCCCTCAACACCGTTGCCCCTCATAGCGCTGCTCCCAGGCTCTCCAGACCACCACTGACGAGTGATTTCACTTGATTTCACTTGCTCTGGCTGGAAACCTGAGGGTGTCGGGCGCTGCACAAGAATCATGCTCGGCGTGCTGCAGCCACACTGGCCTTTGAGTCCTCTTGTCAGAGCTTGACCCAGGCTCCAATCTCTGCACAGAATATGCCCCACCTCCTGCTCCTTTTACCCTGTCGACTTCTCTCCCTGCCGGAAGACCAGATCAGGCCCCTCTGCCACATGCTAAGTGCCCGTGTATTCCCTTTGCCGCACGTATCGCAGTTCATAGCCATTACCGTGGTGTGCTGGAGGGTATGTCCTGTGCAGGCAGGCCTGTCTGTTTTGCTCACTGTTCTATCCCCATCATGCCCAGCACAGTACCTGGCAAACAGTAGGCAGTTAGTGAGTGCTGCTGTTACCATCTGTTGAATGAATATTGAGATGCCTCCTGTAGCTCATTCCAGGATCAAGCCACCCTGTTTTCCCCAGGATGCCTCTGTCCTGTGGTAATGTTAACTGTTCCCTTGTCAAACTTTTATACTAAAATGCTAACTAGGGGAGAACTGAAGGGCTTCCTGACTTCCCATGTAACATCTGACAGGGACTTCTAGAGACAACTAGTTCTGTAGTGTTCCCACCCGGCGTGATACTTAAAGGGAAGGACGTTCGGCCCTGAGGGGTAGATGGACCAAAAGCAGGACAGAGTGCAGGGTCTATTTTAAGATAGGAGAGGCCTTGTTTCAGAACCTTTCAAATTGCAGGACCTACTCCAGTGAGTGTAGACGGGGTTTTTAATAAAGGAGCAGCCTTATCTCATTATTTAAAAATAATGTTCAGCCCTGGCTGGTGTGGCCCAGTGGATCGAGTACTGGCCTGTGAACGAGAGGGTCTCCAGTTTGATTCCTGGTCCTGGCACATGCCTGGGTTGCAGGCCAGGTCCCCAGCTGGGGATGTGCAAGACCACACACTGATGTTTCTTTCCCTCTATGTTTCCCTTTCTTACTCTCTCTCTAAAAATAAATAAATCAACTCCTAAAAAAGAAATGTGCACAGCCTTTGCTGGTTTTTTCCTGGCCAAGGCACATGCCTGGGGTGTGCAAGGTGTAGCTAATTGATGTTCTTCTCCCTCTTTCCCTCTCCCTGTCCCTCTCTCTAAAAATAAATAAATAAAATCTTTAAAAAAAAATAATGCTTACAGAGAGTTTGTAAGAACATTGAAGAAAAGCATATACTATACAATATAAATATATACACACTCATGGTTGGATTTCATTTGTGCAAAGATATGCATTTCTAATACTGGCTTTGCCTCATTGAGTTACTATATGTCACAATAACCCTATAAGGTCGGCACTGTTATCTCCATTTTGCAGATGAGGAAGCTGAGGCACAGAAGGGTTAGGTCATTTTCCCAAGGCTCCACAGCCAGGAAATGACAGCTCAGATTTGAATCCTGTCGGTCAGACACTAAAGCCCTTAACCACTGCCCTGGGCAGAGGGAAGTCCATGAAAATCTGCACTGTCTTCGGGTGGTGGTTTATTTTTTTCTCCATTCCCCAGGTGTTCTTTGTAGATTTACTATAGAAGCCGAAGGATAAATTTTTGAATAGGGAAGAAGGTGGGGTGATGAAATTTGAAGGACAAATATATACTTTAGAACAAAAATTCACCCCATTTCCTTCTCCACTTTTCTTTATTTTCCAGAACTGACCACCCCAATCCAGCGGGTCACTGAGACTCTGCCCCCAGATGTGGAAGCTAGTACAGCACTCATTGCAGGTAACCAAGGCCCTGAGCCAAATCTGAGGGACCTCTGAGTTCAGGGGCCTTCTCGTGCCCGGCAGCCAGGACCGCAGTGTAATAAACTGGGGTTTCCCTGTGCAGGAAAGCTCTACAAATCAGAGACCAAATTCATGAATGGGCTCATTTTGGTGCGTAGGTTGTCTTACACACACACACACACACACACCTCCGAGAGACTCTTCGAGGCTTCTGTGAGAGGCACTGCCAGTAAATGATAGGTTGGGAGAGGTTGGGAGGCGGCCACAAATAGATACGTAGATGCATATGGGCTCTACACTCCAGTATGTGGGTCGGGAGGAGGATGTGTGTGATTTGTCCAGTGGGTGAGGAAGAGGATGGGAGGGAGCAGAGAACCCCCGACAGGAGGCTATGGATTTAAACAACCCTTCCTGTTGGGATAAGCTATTTCCTGTTTGCCTCCTTCCTGTTTCTATTATACTCATCAGAAACTGGTTGAGAGAGAGTTCAGTTTTACCAGAAATCAAAAGCCCTGTGTCCTTAGCTTGAGCCCCCAGAGACCCCAGGGATTGTGTCCCACGGGAGTTGGGCTTGGTTGGGGAATGGGGGTTTGGAAGTGCACACTAGTTAACTAGACCAGAAGGATCCTCGTGAAAAGTGAGGGAACTGCCTAACTCAGGGGACGCTGTGAATAACTGAGACATACTCAATCCTGAAACATCTCTACATTTTCCCTCTCCTTTCCAAGTTGTTATCACCGTGGTCTTCCTCACCCTGCTCTCAGTCGTGATCTTGATCTTCTTTTACCTGTACAAGAACAAAGGCAGCTACGTCACCTACGAACCTGCAGAAGGAGAGCCCAGCACCATCCTTCAAATGGAGAGTGACTCAGCCAAGGGCAGGGAGAAGGAGGAATATTTCATCTAGTGATTCCCAGGCCCCGAGGAGCTTATCCAGGCTCCAGTGCTAACACACTGACTATTTAATTTATTAGGTGAAACTTTTATCTGAAACCAGTGAGCAGCACTGATTGATATGGGCAAACCTGAGCTCCTTCCAGGAGGAGCCCAAATCCAGCATCACTGACACCAGGAACCAGGCACATGGAGAAAGCTACTTATGTCTTTAGCCAGGCCTTTGTAACACTGCAGTGTTTGTGACTGACCAACAGAGTGGAGCTGTACCAGGCAACATTTGAGTATGAGTCCAATCTTATTCAGTTTTTTCACAGGTCAAAGGGGAGAAGAGAGTTAGGGTCACTGGCTGCTCCTCTGCCCCCTGCCTGGTCACCTAGTGATAGCCTGAGTGCAGATGGCATCCATACTCCTTCCCAGAGGCTGGGTGCCACAGTGAAAGGCCAGGCCAAGAGGGAGAAGAGACTGTGTAGAGACCTTCCATCCTCGTCAACGTGCAGCATCCCTTCACCTGAGCCCGTCCTTTCCGTATTCCCTAACCTCGTACTTAATGCTATTTTTATCAGAATTAAAATTTTTCATTGACTCAGAAATCAGATTTTCTTAAGAAATAACTACCTTTTCATTTTGACATATCCCAACTTTTTTTTTTTTTTTTTTGCTTATTTAACTCCTTTGTGTGTTCTCACCCAAGCAAGAACCCTAGGGAAGTCTGGAAGTTGAAATGAAGCTGGTCCTGGGCAGCTGGTCCCAGAGGGGTGTCATCACAAACATACCCTGGGAGATGGATTGGTTTCCTCTCCACTCTGGCAAGGAGCCGTTTTCCAGAATCCATTCTCTGTATGCACGGGGGGGGGGACTAGGAGCAGTCTTCTCACCACTTTTCGCACTAATGTCCTTGAGTCAAGCCCAGAGAAGCTTCTTGGGTTTAACTTAAATCTCAAAATGAGGTATGTTTAAAAGGTGCAATTATTTTGGTAGACATCATTAGCTCCCCGAGTCCACCCGAAGTAAGACTTCGAGAGTTCAGGAAATCAGTCTGGCAAGTAGCTTCCAGTTTTCAGTGTTTCTCACACGAACTTAGGAGGAGCTAAAGGCCATCTGAACTCGCACAAACTGTTGTACTAACAACACTTTCTTCAAGTCAAACTGGAGGGCAAGTTAGGAGAATCGATCTTTTTTAAAAATCAGTTTCAAAGACAGAGAAACACTGACGTTAAGAGAGAAGCATAGGTTGGTTACCTCCCATATGTGCCCCAAATGGAAAACCCACAACCTAGGTGTGTGTTGTGACCCGGAATTGAAGCCTCAGCCTTTTGGTGTACAAGGCAATGCTCCAACCGAGCCTCCCGGCCAGGGCTCATGACCTTCTTTTTAAGTTTATATTCGGAATTCCTCTGGCATAACAGACTTTTAAGAATCTGCCCTGGCCAGGTAGCACAGTTGGTTTGAGTCATCCCAGTATACCAAGGCTGCAGGTTTGATCCCCCGTCAGGGCACATACAAGGATCAACCGATGAATGCATAAATAAGTGGAACAACAAATTAATGTTTCTCTCCACCTAAAATCAATTTTTAAAAATAATTTTTAAAAAATCTGAAAGAGCTTAGGAACTAAAGTGAAGAAAAGTTAAATATCTTGGGTGGAACTAAGAATGATCCAATCTTAGCCTTGTCCCCCTGCATTTATTTCAAAGACTTCGTTTTTGTGTTTTTTTAAATGGCAGCACCACCAATCGGAATTCTTGGAGATATAAAAGATATAAACAGAATAAATCTAAAAACAAGCTGATTAAAGAATCCTTGAAGTGAGGTGTAATGCAACTTCATCACTTTATTCAAATCTTCAAAATAGTCTTTATTCTACATTTTTAGTATAAAAAAATCCACAAGTTAAGTGCACCACAGTGTAGAGAGAGACATACAACGCTGGACTTCCATAACAGTCAATGGTACAGTCAAACATCACATGTATGGAACACAATTTAGATGAACTGAAATTATAAAATAAAATAAACTCCAATTGCTGAAAAATTAAAATATTAAGGATCCCTGAAATAAGTCTTAACCCTAATGAGATTTCACTGGACTTGAGTCATTTTGCAGTGAGGCATTCACAATAGGACCCCAGTAACCCAGCTGAGGAATTCTTGGGAGCCATGAGTAGTTGCAGTGGACACTCGGACAATAAATGGTGACCAATTTTTGATCCGAAAACTCCCTTTAATTTTGGCTCTAAAGTCATCAGGCTTGTGAAATGCATCCTCCTCATTGCCCCCTGCCCAGGCACACACTGTAAACAAACTGTTGTTAACAGTACAGTTTGTGCTACTATGTGTTGTTCAAACAAGCTGTTTTTCTGGCACCAAAGCAAATTTGGATTTGGTTCATGTACGAAGAGACGACCTAGGAGGAGGGTCCAAAGGTACCCTCGTCTTTTGCCTGAGGAGATGCATAAGCAGAAGTAATGGGGTCTGTGCTTGGGCACAGAGGGGTTTCAGAGGATCCTTGTGAAAGACTAGTTAAAAGATGACAAGTGGGGAGAAGTGCAAGGAGAGAAGGAAATTAGTCTGACTGGCTTTCTGTCCTGCACCCTTGATTCAATGGAGGTGGAGGGAGGGAATGGAGGATGGGCTAAGGATGGGATGTGGGACAAGGATGGAAAAGAAAAGGCAGACAACTAATGCATTTATAACAAGTCATATAAATCAAAGACTTAAAGGAGATTAAAGACCAATCAGAATAATTTGGCAACTTTAATTCTTAGGAAGATCAAAGTTCCCTCCAAACCTAATTTGATGTTTTATTACTAAAAGCAAAGACCAGTATGGTACAGTATTACTCCAGAGGAATTAAAGGAAGATCCTTAGGGCTGCTTCACCCACATTCATTTTATGAATGGATACCTCCCCTACCTCAAAATGCTTTAGGGAGGTACTGCTACCATTACATGGTTCCTTATTAAGTTTGAAAAGTGCCTGAAAGTTTGGGCACCAGAAAGACACCCCAACAACATGTGTCTTAAACTGCAACTTCAGGTTAATATGACTAAAGCAGTTACATTGTGAGAAGTGCTGAAGGTATGTGATGTCTTTCCCGGCACAGAGGTGGCCTTGGTTCTTCACCAGATGGTATAGCCACCATCTGTGCCACCCATGAAGAAGTTCCCCTTCCGCTGAGTTATGAGGACATTGGCTCCCTGCATGACTGCCAGCTGAGCAGCATTCGGAGGGCATCCTGGGGGTGGAGGCTGAAAGGAAAAGACAAGATTGACTGGGCACAAAGCAGCTGATTTGAGGGAAGCAGATACAGGTGAAACAGAGGACCTTGTATGGCAGATGGCAATGTGCTGACCAACAGCATCTTTAGGAGACAGTCTGTCAGCAATCTGGGTTCTAAAGCAGATCTATGAACCCAGAGATACAGAGAGAGAAGGGGACACCACTTATTCAAAGGGTTCCAATTCCAAGATAAAGCCTATGGATACCTCCTGAATATGGGTAGTCTAGACCCATTGGCATCTTCCGTGATTTCCTACCCGCATTCCAAAAACGGATTGAGTGCCAGGTCCACAGCTCTACACCACAAGATCCCTCCGTAGTTTTCAGAAGACTATGGGATAACCAAAGGGCTCTACCTAGCTGCATCATTCCCGCCTCATCTCTGGCAGATGGTAAGCAGACAGGCCTTAAAGCCCAGTAAGGACCATTTGGGCTGTTAAGTCCCATGCACAGGGAAACTAAGCAGGAGACACAAAATTCCTAGTATCTTCCTAAATGCTACTTAAAAGAGATTATGCATTTTACTTTTTAATCATCATAGCTCCTAATACAATGCCATGCTGATGCCAAATACTAAGTCAATGCTATGGAATGAATACATGTTACCAGACCAGTTCACTGTACCAAAGTGAACTGAAAAAGCAGCAGGCAAGACACTGAGGACAGGAAAACAAAGGAATCTGGTTAACTCAGACCCCAGTGAAGGTTCCAGATACTACTGTCCTGCCACAGTTCACAGGCCCTCTCAGCTGCTTTCTGCCTGACTAGTGGATGTCATTGGTCGCACTAAAATCAGCAACTATTATCCAAGGATGGTGAAAGGATGAATATATAGTCATTTCAGAAAGTTTAAATGTACAAGGGCTGCGTTTTTTTCTGACAAAGTCATACTCACAGGAATGTTGCCAGCAGTAGCCCCAGCTCCAAACCTGGCACCTGGATCATACCCTCCTTCCACCAGCACTGTTGAACCAGGTGGATAAATGGGGCCAACTGGATAATAAGCCATAGGGATTGTGGAACCTAAAGGTCCAACAGCCACAGACTGGGCCATGGGGAGATACAGTGAGGCGCCAGGAAACGCAGCTGACATGGTGGGGACAGTGGCAGCCCCTGGGTGCACAAAGCTCGGACGATAGAGCTAGAAAAGGCAGGAGAAGGCAAAATGTTACTGGGTGACACTTCTACTTTAGACTTCACTCCTGTTTCCTCTTTAATGAGTCATTCTTAAATCTCTCTGTGCAGATTACAATCTATGAATTATATAAGCTGCCTTTCCTTTAACTGCTCAATATTCTCCTAAATCCTTTCCTGCTACAGCTTACATCAGACTCAAGGAACACAAATTCATCTTAACCTCAGCCTGTGCCAAATAATGTAAAAATAATCAGATAGTGCATTCTGAACCCAACAGAAATTGAGGAACTATATACTGTTCTAGATTATTCATGTAAGTACTCTTCTGTTCATGAATCTACGGAGTCAGACTTAGCTAAGGACTGAAAATGCAATCCGACTTATTCTCAACAAGTTCAAGTCTGGTAAACTGGAAGCACCTCTGAGTAGGCAGGTGGAGCATCAGTATAGGGTGGAGCCTGAGGAAGATGCAAGGTCTGAGGGTACACTGGATTCCCAGGAGGCTGCACAGGGTAGGTTGGCTGCGTTGGATATTGACCTGGAAGACAAGAATAAATGCATGCTGCCTACCATACAGAGCCACCAAAATGGAGGAGAGCATATTGGATAGTTAACTTGGAGTAAGCAGAAGGGGATTTGCAAAAACAGACTGCCCTGGAGGAGCCAAGAAAAGCAGCATTCTCTCTGCACCCTTATCGCCTAAAATGCTAGATTCCAACTGGACAGCAAAGTCGCTCTTCCCACTAGTACACTGGTGGAAGTGAAAAGTCTTGCTGGGCCCAAGTTCCTTCCAGAATGCACAAGTTCGAGCCCATGTTTCACGGGTGCACCGTGCACCCTGCCTCTGCTCTGGATAGTCTCCACAGGCCTGGTTGTAACCAGCCTAGACCTCGTGAGTAACGGCGGCTGTCTCAAAGATGTCCACCCAAGATCGACTCCAAATTAAAAGAATGAGTGAATGGTGGAAGTGAATTCTGCGACCGGACAGAGGGTGAAGGGTCAAATCTTGACTGTAATAGGCAGAACGTGTTCTGCCGCCAGCGAAGGAAGGGGAACCTGACCCTTCAGGCCCTGGCCCGCCCACCAGCACCCGCACCTTACTAGTTAAGCCCCGGGCTTTCCTAGGGTTTCGGAGTGCGGAGCCCCGCCTCTGCCGGCTCTCCATTGGCCTACCAAAAATCCCTGCTCTAGCTCCCTATTTGCTTCTGCAGATGCCCATCATGACAAACCCCCCCCCCCCCCGCCCCGCCACAACCCCCCCTCGCCCGAGCCCACAGCGCCAAACTGCGCCACGGAGTTGAAGGGGGAAAGGGCCGGGAGGGAGCGAGCAGCCGTAATTCGGGGATGACGAAGGCGTCCGGCGCAGCCCCTGGGGCTGCAGCCGGCCCAGGAGGACGGCGAATCTTGCCCCAAGCTTGGCGTTAGGGGCCCCTGGGCTCCAGGCCCGCTCGCTTCGGGCAGCACGCCCCC
>PVIA01001467.1:267460-277776 GCA_004024845.1 Tonatia bakeri | reverse complement strand
GGATAATGACAACAGAGACAGAAAAGGGCCTGACAAAAAACCCAGCACCCAGTTGTGAAGAAGAGCACTCTAAAACATAGAAATAAAGAGGCACTTCTTCAACATTGAGAAGATAATATACGAAGTGTAGGGGGCCAGTTTGATTTGGTCTGGCAAGTGTGACTCGGTTGTGTATGGAAAACCGACAGAAGCGAAGTGGTGGGCAGGAGCCAGACCTGCCAACCGAGTTTTCCCGTGGGGATCAGGTCTAGAAAATGCATACTGACTGTTACGGCTTGCTCCTGCTGAAACCCCCTCACCCTGGTCTGAAACAGTGGATGTGTGTCGTCTGTCTTCAAGGCAATTTCCAACGCCTGTGTGAATTCTCCCAAGGATAGAGCTGACCAGCTGCAAACAGACCCTGGAGCAAACACGCCGCTCGATGGTGCAGCACTGACAGCTTCTCACCTAATATTTGGGAATAAAGCAAACGCACCTGCTCTCATTTGACACATTGTTGCGAGTTGTACCCAATGCAATAAGGCAAGAAAACAAAAAGCATACAGCTATGAAACAAAGAAATTAAACTGCATCTTTCGCAGAGGACATGATTCCCTGGGAAAAAAATCTCTTAAAACTAGCAAGTGAGCCCTGGCCAGGGTGGCTCAGTTGGTTGGAGCATTGTCCCATTAACCAAAAGGCCAGGGGTTCGAACCCTGGGTAGGGCACATATGGAAGTAGTAGATCTCTCTGATCTCTCTCTCTCTCTCCTTCTCTCTCTGGAACCAATGGATATGTCCTAAGGTAAGGGTTAAAAACAAAAATAATAAGGAAAGTATTTAGGATATGTGTTAATCACGTAGAACTTATTTTTCCTGTATAATATAGAATATGGACAATACTGGCAATGCAAAATGGGCACCAGACTGAGTGCAATACTATTGGCCAGTGCAACAATAAATAGCGAGAAATAAAAGTAACAGTATGCTCACAGTACGCGTGCTGAAAACTAGAAGCACTGCTGACATAGATCAAAGATGGTCTGACTACGCGGAGAGACGTCCACACTCGGGGTGGGGGGTTCAGAGACTCACATCGCAAGCAGGCTCACGCTCCCCTAATTGGTATGCAGGCCCAGCACAAGCTCTCTCAACATCGCAGTGAGATTTTCGTACATACATACAAGCTTCTTCGAAAACGCATACAGGGAGGTAAAGGGACTGGAATAACTAACACAATGGTAGCAATGAATAAAGCGAGGGAAAGCACCCACCTGGTTTCCGGGGGCATCAGGACAATAGGATGGACGGGAGGGCTCTGCAACGGACCCTTACACATGGGCACCACTGGCTTCTGCATTCGGGTGCGCACGGCACCGTGGTTAGTAAGGCATTCCCACTGAGGGAGCGCGGGGGTCTCTGTGCTATTTCTTACCATTGCACATGAGTTTATAATTGTGTCAAAATAAAACCACCCCCCCAAAACTCACCGATATAATGGATTTTTACAGGGCTGATATTAAAAGCATGTCTGAACCCAACTTCACTTGAATTAAGGGCAGAGCAAAGTTTTTTAGTAATAAAATCCAAGGGAAAAAAATCAAATTTGCTTTTTGCCAGCGGCCAATCGATATTTGAAATGCGCACAGCTAGCTGGGCTGAAACCAAACCGTCTTCAGTGGAGTGGAGGATGAGGGTCTGGTGGCTAAGCCGTTCTGGACTCACAGCAGAAAAGGGAGCGCAAGGCAGTGGAACGGGCTGTCCACCCGAGGAGCGCGAATGAGGGAGAAAACGGGGTTTTACAGAAGAGTCCTTCTGGGGTGTGCTGACTCAGAGGCACTTTACGGAAAAATGAGTAAATTAATTCGCCTTGGTTGCACCGAGAATGTTGAACCTGGATACAGAGACGTCCTTGTGTTACCCGGGCTGAGAGGTCTCATTTATTGCGAAATTGGAGGTGTGTGTTCCCTGACAGCGCCTCTGCTGTATGCACGCCGACGTCTGGGTGTGGGAGGATTTGGGGGAGAATCTACTTTCCTCAATCGGGTGAGGGGGGACCTCTGTGAGGACCCTGGGGGCGCTGGCCTCCGAGGTTGGCCCACGGCCTGTCCGTAAGGAGGGCCCTCTGACGCCCTGTTTTACACACGGTGGTTCTCCTCTGCGGGGAGTCTGTCCCCCTGGGGCCAGGGACAGTGTCTGGACTGGTTTTGTTTGTCCCACCGATGGGCAGAGGCCGGGGTGCTGCTCAACAGCTGACAATGCATGTGGCAGCCACCCCCCCCCCCAGAGAATAAACCAGCCCCCTGTGCTGACCCCACCGCCACCGAGAAATCTGTCACAGTGGGAGCAGCCACTGCCGAGGAGTACGCCCTCGGCTCCCAGCGAGGCTGCTGGGCGGTAGCACAGCCGGAACTGGCACCAGGCCTGCCCTCCCCGTCTTGCCACCTCCCACCGTGCGGCACCCACACTGTCTGTGACACCGATGGCCCTACATGGACAGCGCCAAAGGCCAGCCAGCCGAGGGGTGGGTCCAGGTGTTGGTGCTGTGCCTGCCAGAATTCGTTCACGTTTTTCTGGACTTTCCCCAACGTCTGACATTGACTTCTGGGGGCCATTGACCCCTCCCCTGTGGGAGACCCCAGGACGTGGAAGGCGGGCCAACGTCCTTCGGGCTCCCAGGAGTGCATGGCTCCCCCCAGCCTGTAGTATCTCCTTCCCTTCTGCTCCATCGTCTGATGGTCTTTATTCTGAGTCTGAGCAAAAAGATGAGGCTGGGGGAACACATTCAAAACTAATCTAATCATAAGAAAACAGAGGTCAGCCCCACCCCCCACCCCGCCTCCGAGCAAACAGCACTGTATTAGTTCTGTCTCCGCCCGCGCTGAGCCTCAGGTCAGCCCAGGGAGCAGAGGGCGCGGTCTGCCCCGCGCCTGCCGGCCGTGCTTAACAAACAGTAACATTCTCAGAAGAGAGTTTGTGCTACAGCGGGTGACGTTATCTCCAATAAATTCCAGCAGCGCTGCTATAGTAACAGTCTTAACCGTGATTAATGTGGGAAACATTAGGAAAGCATGTTATTATTATTCTAAATTAGGTTTTGCTTGAATTAATTTTTATGCATGGTTACTAAGATGTGGAAGAGTTTCTGAATTGCTAATTGTAACATTTCTTCTTTGGAGATAAGATGAGATGGGGGTGGGGGCGGGGCGCAGGGGCGCCCAGCTGGAAGATTCTGAGTTTGAATCTGCCTGAGGGCCAACGCATTATTTAGTCAGTCCCTGCTACGAAGGTGCAGCATAACACCGAGGGGCCTTTAGTGTGGAATTTTCTTCCAGCCTCTCTCACCTGTGCCGACCTGGTAGAAACTGCACAGTGCTTGTTAATATCATAGCATCATGGGGGGAGGGGGCGGGGGGCTGGGGGAGGGGTGGCCCCTGCAGAGTGGACCTCTGCCTTCCCTTTCTCTTCCCAAATCTCCTGCTTACCAGTGGTGCTGGGAATAACAGCAATAATCATATTAAGAAGCACTGCTTGTTTACCAAGGCTTCCCATTCGTTCCTGTCACAAAGACAGACTGTCAATGGTACAGGGCCTGGCGGGGGCTGATGGGTCACGGGACACGGGCCTCCATCCTTGGGGACTTGCGTCTCAGGGGGACAGGCAGCAGGGGTCTGGGGAGAGGGGGAAAAGTGGCTGGAGGTGAGTCAGAGACAGTCTGGGCCTGTGCTCAGGCGCAGCAGGGCCGGTGGGACACTGGGGTGGGGGGCAGGGATCTTGGCTTTTCCTCTGGGGACGCTGAGAGCCCCACAGGTGTCAAGCAGGGGAGGGACTGGTGTGACATTTGTCCGAGCAGGTCCCCCTGCTGTGTGTCCTGGGAACCCAGTTGGAGCGGCGAGGCCTGTGGCTGTCCCTGGTGCGTGGGTTCTGGAGATGCAGACGGCAGTGTAGCGGAGAGATGCTTGTTTTGTCTGACACTTTGTGGCTTTAACTTTTGTTTGAAAGTCCTTTTCCTTCCCTAAGTCACACAGGTGTCACCCGACGTCCCTTCTGTAACTTCGAGGTTTACTTCTCACACCTGGAGCCTCTGTCCACCTGGCCTCACCCTTTCCGTGGGCTGTTAGGGAGGATCCTTTTCTTTCTAAGTTTTCCCTCTACTGTGAGTTGCCTTTCTCCACACCATCTGCTAACCAAAGCCTCCATTCCCTGCGGAGTCACGTTGTCACGTTGTCATTGTCCCCGTGCGGCAAGGCGCCGCGACACGGGGGCCTGCGCCTGGGTTCCGGGCTCACTCCCGAATATCCGGAACACGCTCGCTGTGGCCTCCCTGCCTGACACGCGCCTGGGGTTCCCCAGGACATGGTCTCCTTGTGAGTGACCGTGGGTCCCACCGGCCTCCGGGACAGTCACAGGGTGAGTGGACATGGGGGGAGGGGCTTGCTGGGGAACCACGCCCGCCCTGGGCCCCCATGGCAGCAACTGCATGAGAAGGTGGCTTGACTCTCGTGTGCGGCTCTGTCCTCTGAATGCCAGGGACACGTGTCCCCAAATCAACCTCCCTGAGGCCGGACCCCCCAATGTCGATGACCCTCATCAGATCTCACCCAAAGGGTGGGAAGTATGACAAAGTCCAGACGGGGAGGGGCCGGAGTCTGACCTCACTGTGCTTAAAGCCTCTTTCCTTTGCAGACCTGACAGAAACATGTGAAGACACCATAGACGCCCTTCTGGACCCCGGGAAGAGTCTGAGTCTCGGTGCTTGAGTTTAGGGTCCCAGAGGCCCCGCCTCTGCCCACCACTCCTGTGAACTCTGACCTGTGCCAACCCCGTGGGCTCAACCCATGCACGGGGCTGGGCCCAGCTGCACCTGCTCCCTCAGCCGCAGCCCGGTGGGCGGTCCCTCCCCCACACACTTGACTTTGTCTCTGGGACACCGTCCTGCTGCCCCACTGGTCTTCCTCCTCAGTCCCCAAACCACTCAACATGGGGTCCCCGCAGGGCTCGCCTCTCTCCTGCCACTCCAGGGTTGGTTAGCAGGCTCCTCAAGGAAGGTCCAGCCTTGTTCCTGTAAATACCGGCCTGCTGAGATAACTCCTAAAAGGTCACTTCCGGCCTGGGCCCACCCCTGACACCACGAGGCCACACCCTTGCATCTGTGTCACCTCCCCCCCTGCTGCCCAGTCAGCGTTGACAACACCCCACTCACACAGAGCCCCGGCTGTCCCCCCAGAACTGTTACTCCCTCCCCCTCCGGGAACCGAAATGCTTCTCCCTGGTGCGGAGGCTGAGGCCTCCGGTGTCCCGGGCTCTGCTTTCGCACCTGTCGGGGGGTCTTCCTCTTCAAAGCCCACCCAGAAGCCCACCCCGCGTCCAGCCATACCCTCCCACCACCAGAGGTGGGACACAGCAGCTCCCAGACCAGGGAGGGGAGCGCACTGTGTCGGCCAGGGAGGAGGGCCGCCTCTACGTCCACACACCCCAGGCAACGCTTCCGCAGAGGGGTCGTTAGCAGGTCCTCGCCACGTCTGAAACTCACGAAAGAGTTACAGGCGAAGCAAACAGAAAGGCCAGCAAGACGAAATGAAACGAAAAGTGACTCCGCTGGAGAAGGGGTCAGGGGTCTGAGAAGGTGGTTTCCCGGGGAGGCGTACCAGTCACCCACGCGTGGAGGAGGGAGCAGCGTTTAGCGACCAGAGACCGTAAGACATAAAAGGAGGTGACGCCGCCTCAGACGGGAAATGCTAGAAAAGAACACAGCCGTCACCGGGAACCACAGGTGCCGAGGCCCTGCTAGCTGGCCCGCCGGGACGGAGGCATACCAGCGTGTGAATCTCCTTCCTGGTCACACACGCCACGGGACCCTCACTCGGGCTCGTGATGGGATGCACAGCAGACGGACAGGCGAAGGCGCCGGGCATGTGCCTGGCGGATGGGGCCTCCGGGAAGGACAGACTCAGTCCTGCTCTGTGGACGGGTCGGTCAGTGCGGAGTGGACTAAGTCACGCAGCAAGGGCGGGGACTCGAGGGCCAGCCCATGATGCATCGTCCTGCCACAGGCTGCTGCCGGCATGGGCCAGGGTGGGGTGGGGGTGAGGGAAAGGGGGAGACAGAGGGAATGACCGTGACACCCCGTGCTCGGTGACCGACTTGGGACTCAGCACACGAGAATCTTCTTCCACGATCCGGCTTGGCCAGGGCACTGGCGGGTCTGGGCCTCGTCACTGGACAGCCCGACACTCGAAGCCCAGCTCCCCAAGAGCCGGGTGGTGGCTGTGTGTGGGCCACGGCCGCTGGGGGCACGGCGGGCCCGGAGGTGGAAGCTACTCAGCCAACATTCAAAACTAATCATTAACGTAAATAGATAAAAACATAATACTTTTTATGGATGGGACCCTCGGGTCCCAGTCGGGGCTGTGAGCATGTCCGGCCGCCGGCCTCACTGTGGGCCTGCCTGCGGGCTCTGTCTGGCCCCAGCCCGCACTCTGCACCTGCCCGTGTCCTCTGCGCCCCGCCCCGCCCCTCGAGCTCCAGTGAGCCCACCTGCCCTCCGTCTCTCGGCTCCACTGTCGCTTCTTCAAGGAGACTGCCCTGACCTCTGACCCAGGTCAAGTGTCCTGTCAAATGTCTTCTTCTTCCCCTGCGTGGCATTCCTCAGTGCTGGCCTCTCGCTACCGTAACTAGATAATTAATGCTCAGTTATTGTTAGTGGTCTGTCCTGTCAGATCCGGAAGCCTGGAGAGCCTTTCCCGGGTCATCGCAGACACCTGATAGCACTTGATACATTTTATCACCGGAATAGTGAGCCGTCTGGATGAAGGAAAGGAAATGAGAAGGACACAGTTTTTCTTCTTTTGAGTGGCCACCGCCGGCCGACCTGTCTCTGCGGAGCTGGAGGTGCGGGCCGGCCCGTGACCCTCCCCGGCCCCTCTGAACCGACACAGAAAAGCGCTTTTGTCCCCCGAGTTTGCTGGCTTTCTGAGGAAGAGGGCGGGCGAGGCTCTCGCTCAGACACCGGGCCTATTGTGGTAAAAGTCCTCTAAGGTTGTTGCTCACAGACCTCATCTAAAACACAGCAATTTGGTAAACGTAGTTTTGAAATGTCAGAAAGAAAAAAAAGGAGGTATTATTTCTTATTAACCAGCTGCTCATTGTTTAATTTTTCAGTGGCCGTCGGCATCGGATTCCACCTTATGTTAGTTTCAGGGGCAGTGCGCGGTGGGCGCACGTCTGTACGAGCATAACTTAGGAAGCGGCCCCCCCGTCAGCCCCGTACCCCCAGTTCCGCTGACAGTCGTCACTGACCGCAGTCCCTGCGTTGTCCGTCCGTCCCTGGTACTATTCTGCGACCGCCAGCCTGTGCTTCTCGGGGGCCCCCCCGCCGCCCCTCTCCCCACCCCGGTCCCCTCTGGCAGCCGTCAGTCTGTTGTTCTCGACGCCCACGTGTCTGTTTCTCTTCTGTTTGTTCGTTTGTTTTGTGCTTCAGATCCCGAGTTTGAGTAAACTCATCTGGTATTTGCCTTCCTGGCAGCTTGTTTTCAGTATTTGCCGTGGAACGATGACTGAAACCGTGCGTGGCCTATGCGTGTGCTGCTCCGCCGGCCTCCCGAGCACGGCCCTTCCCAGGGCTTTCTGTGGGGTCAGGGTCTGTGCCTGGGCCAGTCCCGGGGACGAGACGTCGGGTCTACATTTGCTGGGTCCGGGCCCCTCTTCCACCCGTCTTCCCAGCCTTGGCTTTGAACCCAGGAGCACAAGGCAGGGTCCTTGGTTTATTATCAGCTTATCTGTTTCTGCCCATCAGTCGCTTTTTATTATCTTTTAAATGGAATAATTACATGCACAATGTGACGTTTTATGTGGAAATGCTTCGTACTCAGTGGGCTTTCTGAGTGGCTCAGCGTGCCCGCATGTAACTCTGAGTAGCGATGATTAGCCCTTCGCCAGCAATTCCGCATTACAAACTTGGGGGTTGGGAGTGCCCGTTTTTCCCATCCGAAACCTGGGACCTTCCACGTTTTCTGCGTTCTCTCATAATGTCCGTCAGCTTTTCTGTGTCTCCGGGGCAGGGTCGTCATGCTGAAAAGCCACTTTAAACAGGGTGCCCTGTTGGCAGCACACAGGCCGCGCCTCACCTTATCCAGCCCCCACTCTCTCTTCGGTGCTTGTTCTGCGCCCAGCTGGGAGCTGTGTCCGGGCACAGAGGGTGGCCCCGAGGACACGCTGAGGGCAGACTCCGTACTCTGCTTTCCCGGGGAAACGTGATCTGGATGTTCGCCGTCCCCAGGAAAGACAGAGCCAGCTAACGGCTCTTTTAGTTTTCAATTGAAAAAAAAAAAAAAAAAAAAAACTACTGTCCTTACCTAATCTCATGGATTGAATTTTCCTTGCCCCTTCGACCCCTGGACGCAGACCTCTCATGCATACGTGCTGCAGGTCTGGGTGTCGAAATAACCCCGAATGACAGTGGCACTGCAAGAGACGGAAGTCTGGAAGGGTTCACAGAGTCCAGCCATGCTCCCGCCGCTTCGACCTAAAGCCCCAGGGGGAGGACGGAGGGCGGCTTCCTGGGGGCTCAGAACCGTGACCAGCCGCGGCCCTCGGAGGAGGGGAGTCGCAGGAAGGAAAAGTGCCCCAGGCCAGGGCAACCCTCCTGATGCCCCATGTTCGGGTGTTGCCCCCCCAGCATGGATTCCAGGGCGCCCCTCCTGCCCCAGAGCACAGCACGTGGGTCCCCAAACACTCAGAGAGCATCCCCGATGTGCTGGCCGGAGGACCAGGGAAAGGTCCCCAGCAAACCAGAGACGGTGGCAGAAATTACTCTTCGGTTTTTGTCCCCTTATGTCTCTCCCTGCCTCTGGGTGGCCACGGCCACCAGCCACTGTGTGGGGGTGACATGGAGGTTCAAACATGCAGCCAGAAGCCCCCACTCTTCTCAACAGAGAACCTGGAACAGGTTCCCTGTGGGGGCTGGAGAGCGAAGAAGGGAGTCTGGGGGAGAAGAGGCTGCAGAAGGGACCCCTCAGGTTTCAGGATGAACCATCATGAGCCTCCGGCCCAGCCAACGGTGCGTGTGCAGCCGACACCCAGCATGCCGCAGCGGAGCGGTGAACTACGGTGAAGTTGTCTCGGGTCCCGGACTGGACTCGAGACAAGTTACATTGAGAAACCTCACATATCTCCCATACACGCAGGAGGCGGAGCCATGGGGTCACCGTGAAGACCGAACACTAAACGCACACCGCGACCACCTCCTCCCAGAGGCGTGGCGGGGCTCGTGTGTGACCCCGACAGGGGGGCCGGTCTGATGAGACGGAACCGCGCCAGCCGTGACGAACAGAGGGAGAGGCTTGTAACAGGACTCACGGTGTAACCCTCAAAATGACCCCAAAGGTCCCGACTTACAAAGCCAGGAAAAGAGGCGACCAGTTGTCAAGGAAAAGACAGTCGGCAAATGAGTCAGATGCTGGACCGACTGGGCGAAGACATTAAGGCAGTTGCCAGAACTGTGCGCCGTGGAGCAACGGCAAAGGCACTGGGAATAGATGGAAGGGGAGGTTTCTTGCAATGGAACCAAGAGGATAAGAACAAACGGAAATTTTAGACCCGGAAATTTAATATCTGAGATGGGATTCACCGGCTGAGCTCACCGTCAGAGTCACACAAGAAAGAGTTATTGGAAAGGCTGGAAGCAAGACCAAGAGAAATGATCTAAGCTTAAGAACTGAGAGAAAAAAACAGTTTAATGAAAAATTAGCAGCAGACATTGAGTGATACCAGAAGGTCTAATATTTTTAGCAGCTTAAGAAAGAGAGGAGGGAGAGGCTGACGCATACAGACCTCTCAAGAACCAATGGCTAAATGTTCCTCCCATTTAGTCAAAGGCACGAATCTGCAGACTGAAGAAACTCAGTACACCCCAACAAGACAGACGGAGGCGCAGAACGACACGAAACCTCACAGGCTCGCCTTTATTTACCGGAGTGCTGGAAACCGAGGGCAGAGGGCAAACGTGGCGAAAGCCGTCTGAGGATGACTTCGCCCCTCTGTGTCAGGCGCACCTGGCTGGTGTGGCATCCTCCTGGCTCACCGGGTCATCCCAGGTGGCAGGACGTCTCTCCCGAGGTGAGCGATGTTCTGCCGTGTGTGTGTGCATGCCACATTTCCTCTGTCCGCTCACCTGTTGACGGACACGCGTGCCGTTTCCCGGCGTTGGCCCCGGCAGATCACGCTGGAGCAGACCCTGGGCTGCTGCTCCAGCTCTGGGTCCCGAGCACGGCTCCTCGGGGTACGAGGGCAAATGCTGGGCCCCAGGCAGTTCCGCCTTTGCTGTTCCGAGGATGCTCC